>NTHP01000146.1:1175820-1193648 GCA_003416845.1 Oplegnathus fasciatus
TTATTCCAAATAAATGAACAAGATTTTATCAGTGAGAAAGTTTTTACACAATGACGATTTTAGTATCACGGGGTGACATTGGAATATTTCTTTTTGCAGGTTGGCAGGGACTACGTCCAGAAGGCCCAGACCCAGGAGCAGGCTGAGTTTGCTGTCGAGGCTCTGGCCAAAGCCTCTTACGAGAGGATGTTCCGCTGGCTGGTGCTGAGGATCAATAAAGCCCTGGACAAGACCAAGAGGCAGGGAGCCTCCTTCATTGGCATCCTTGATATCGCTGGATTTGAGATCTTTGAGGTGAGTTTAGGGCTTGACAGATTGACAGTTATGCATCGTAACCGATGGGGCTCTATAGGCTCAGCCACTCTGTGTGTTTGTTAGCAGGTGATTAAAAGATGCGGGTTCAGTTCACAATCAGAAGTGAATACATTTTGTCTAATTCAGCATAAAAATCCAGTGCATCTGAAGAGGAGGTCCAATCAGGAAAAATAAGTGAGAGCACCTGGGGGGTTGTACTGTGTTGGTCTGGTCTTTAACAGTGTCCCTGTACCGTAAGACTCTGGAGAAACCTTAACACACACAGCAGGTAAAACCTGATGAACGGGCAGGGTGTCGACGAGGGCGCCCACGTCTGCCGCCCCAATACTCTCCAGACATGGGGTGGGGGGGGTTTCAGGAAAACCGGCAGCTGCTTCTCATGGTTCTCTCTCTCTAATCTGACTATGGTTTAGATCTAACTAATAGTCAGACTTCAGATAGATGTCTAAATCAAACCTGTCAGTTCTTGACTATCTTAAAGGCACCCTGTGGAGTTTCTGACCTCTAGTAGCGCTATGGTTTTTAATCCATAAGTTTTTGTATGCATGCATGTAAATGACACAATACACATTCCTGCCAATGGTTTCTCACTATTCCACTGATCAACAGCACCAAGATATGCAATGCTCTAGTAAAGACAGGGAAGAAGAAGACTTCTAGTTAGTAAACATGGATGTTAACGATGCAGGATTTAAAATACTTAAATCTGCTTTACAAATATTTTATGACGAAGGAAGCACTCAACACCTTTGTTAGAGCTCAAGGATACACACAGTGCAAGTTGAATTAACACTCAATGTCAATATAACTTTTGTTTGTCGACAAGAAAACTCCACAGGGCATTTTTTAAGTGGGACTAATATGCTATGAATTCTGGGTAAATTGAGTCTTTTTTTCAAACTAAAAACACGGCTGACTGAGTATCCAACTCAAACCGCTCAGCTCTGTTTGCTCAGAGTAAGAAAATATTTTGCCTTCTCAAAAAATTCAGCAGTTACAAGGACATGTTACTGAATTTTTACCACTAAAATTCTGTGAAGAATAAGGCTGGCCTACCAGACCAGCCTGAAATATCTTTGTGAAACTGGCCCCTGGAAATAGTGGAGCCAAGCTATGTCAGGCACCACCTGTTGCTAGAGCCAAGACATGCAGGTGACATCCTGTCACCAACAAAACAGCATGGTAAATGACTAAATCAGCATCAATAAAAATCACTCCAGGATGAGTAATATGTGATCAGTGAATCATTAGTCAAAATAAGCTTAGCAAATTAAAAAGTGGGTGAGGAGCAGTGTTGCTGCTATCCTCTTATAGAGAGCCTCCATAGGGTTGATGATTAGTTCTCATTCTTATAGGCTGAGCACATGACATGAACTTTAGTGCATGAGACACAGGCAAAGCTTGGCGATTTAAGAAAAAAGGCCCATAATTTTCCAAAATGCAAGTTGACAGTCCTTGTGTGATCTGACCGGCAGTCCGAAGATCCAAAAGATATCTAAAGATATTCAGGTTACTAGCATGGAAAACAAAGAGAAGCAGCAAATGTTAACATTTGAGAAGCTGCAACATGTTTGTAATAAAAAGTGACAAACGATCACTCGATTACATAAAAAGAAAAAAAGTTGCTTATTGATTTTCAGTCAATTGAGTAATGGTTTCTGTGATTCTCTCCTACAGCTGAACTCGTTTGAGCAGCTGTGTATCAACTACACCAATGAGAAGCTGCAGCAGCTCTTCAACCACACCATGTTCATCCTGGAGCAGGAGGAGTATCAGAGGGAGGGCATCGAGTGGAGCTTCATCGACTTCGGCCTCGACCTGCAGCCCTGCATCGACCTCATTGAAAGACCTGTAAGAGTTATTAATCCTCCTAAAGACTCAAATTACTCTGGCGGTATCTGAGATTTGTAACTGAGATTAAGGATCAGTCACAAACCTTCTGCAGGAGGCACTTCCTGTGTTTCTACAACAAATAGTTGTGTCGTACACGTCGAGGCATGTAACTGCACATAGATTATTAAACCAGATTCCTTTGAACTGCAGACTGACGTGTGTTTGTCCTGTTTGTTTCTTTCTCCGTTCATCACAGGCCGGTCCTCCAGGCATCCTGGCTCTGCTGGATGAGGAGTGCTGGTTCCCCAAAGCCACAGACAAGAGCTTTGTGGAGAAGGTGGTTCAGGAGCAGGGAACGCACCCCAAGTTCCAGAAACCCAAGAAACTCAAGGACGACGTTGATTTCTGCATTATGCACTATGCTGGAAAGGTCACTGACAATAACTTTGTTGATCTTGTTGAATTTGTGACTTTTTGCAATGTTTTTATTTGAATTTTAACATATTGAACATGTAGATTTCCAGTTAGACAACATTTCTCCGCCCAAAGAAAAACATTCCCAAAAATTCTACATGAGGAGTCTATAAATGAGCAAAGTCCTCGTTTTTCCTCTTGATAATAT
Source organism: Oplegnathus fasciatus (assembly GCA_003416845.1). Taxonomy (NCBI): domain Eukaryota; kingdom Metazoa; phylum Chordata; class Actinopteri; order Centrarchiformes; family Oplegnathidae; genus Oplegnathus; species Oplegnathus fasciatus. Next base: position 1,178,591 of record NTHP01000146.1, read on the forward strand.
AAGTCAGTTAATATAAAAGTTCCTTATACATTCCTGTAGAAGTGATGTCCATATTCTTCCAGAAGAGTGAAATTATCCTCCTGGCCTGTAGAGTCAAAGTCAGTGAGCAATGATTGCTGCAGTGGTGGAAGAAGTACGGTGGAAGAAGTACTTTACTTACTCCTTTACATAAGTATTATCCGCAAAGCATACTCAAAGTATCTGAAGTAACAGCACTTGTTATGCAGAATTTCCTCTTTTTATTATAGTGGATTATTATTGATGCATTAACATGAAAGTAGTATTTTGATGTAGTTGGTGGAAAAGGAACTAACTTTAGCTGTTATATATTATATACTGTTAGTTTGATGTATAAGAAAAAATTGTATTTTATTAACTGATCATACTTTTATTTGAGCAATCTTAACCTGCAATTTAACTAGTAATGACATAAATGGACTGGAGTAAAAAGTTCATTATTTAAATGTACTTAAATGTCGTAGAGGAGAAGCATAAAGTTGTGTGAAATGGAAATACTCAAGTACAGTACAAGTAGCTGAAAACTGTACTTGAATACATGTACGTAGTTACTTTCCACTGCTAGATGGCTGCAAAGCAGCAACATGAGTCCTCTGGCTAAACTCTGAATATACAAAGTTTGGCTCAAAGAGAAACGGCTTTACATTGAATTTGTAACTTAAGTCAACATCATAAATACTTGCACTGTGCTGCAGAATAAGACGAGGCATGAATGCTTTAACTTAAAGTAACAATTGTTTGGTGGTGACCTAAACTTTTCAGTTCTTTATTATAAATGTAGCTCTCCTCTGGTGCAGGTGGACTACAAAGCGAACGAGTGGCTGCTGAAAAACATGGATCCTCTGAATGAGTGTGTGGCCACTTTGCTCAACCAGTCTACTGACAAATTTACTGCTGACCTGTGGAGAGACAGTAAGTGGTGTAACTGAGTTTATCCAAATGTCCTAATGCTTACTGCTGTAAATGTTGAATTTCTGGACACTGTCGGCACTAACGTTATTGGAAATGCAACAAATCAAAAAATATCTTTTTAGTAGGTCCTTGGCTGAAACATTTGAGACACTTCCAACAACCTGGTACTGGCAGTGTGCAGGAGTTTAACATCTTTCTACGCACTTTTCTACCAAGTGTGCCTTAGACAACACTTAGTTTAAATTCGTTGTTTGTTCCACCTTCTCCGTGTCCTCACAGTGGACCGTATTGTCGGCCTGGATAAGGTGGCGGGAATGTCAGACTCCATGCACGGTGCGTTCAAAACCCGTAAGGGCATGTTCCGCACCGTGGGCCAGCTGTACAAGGAGCAGCTGGGTAACCTCATGGCCACGCTCAGGAACACCAACCCTAACTTTGTCCGCTGCATCATCCCCAACCACGAGAAGAAGGTACAGAGCAAAGCACGACACTCAGCATTGCAGCTGCTGCAGAAATTGATGGCATGAGTGAAGGAACATTAAATATAGTGAATGTGTACTGGCATACTGGTGCCTGTATAAGACACAAATTTAACTAACACATTTCTACTATGACACCCTCCGTCCTTAGACCCTCAATTCAGATGAGAAAAAAACTCAACAAAAATAGACAATTATTAGATTTTTTGGGGGGTACCAATTACCAATGCAAATAATCTGTGTGTTTTTTACCATAAAAGTATAGTCAAACTGCTCTTTAATGGTGCTTTATGGATTTGTTTCTTCTTCAGGCGGGTAAACTGGAGCCTCACCTGGTTCTGGACCAGCTCAGGTGTAATGGAGTCCTGGAGGGGATTCGTATCTGCAGACAGGGCTTCCCCAACCGCATTGTCTTCCAGGAGTTCAGACAGAGGTGACAAACAACAGCAGATGTTGCTGCACACTTGTGAACTTCCTTATTTTTTTCAATATATCTTAAGAAAGAGACTTAAATACATAAAGATCCTTAAAAATATATTTTTTTCTCTCATGTTATCACCCTCTACAGTAATCATCCTCCCACCAGAGCATTCTCAGGCAAAACATATACTTACCCACACACTAAAGACCCCCATCACTGGTCTAAACTTCCAAGTTCTCAAGTAGGACAAACATGAAAAAGCAAGAAAAACAGAGATCATTCACAGAAAGACTGCAGACACAAGACTTACATCCACAACAGTGATTGTGCCTGTAACTACAAATATATTAAAGTTAAAAAAATGGACACGTTTGATGTTTCTAAAAACAACTGCTGTCCTTAATTAAACATTTAAAAGAGAGAGTCAATTAATTAGTGTTAATTATCAGTAATTAAATTCTGCTTGTTTGTCTCTCAGGTATGAAATCCTCACTCCAAACTCCATCCCGAAAGGCTTTATGGACGGCAAGCAAGCCTGTGTGCTCATGGTAAGAACAATAAATCAGTTTCAGTGAAACAGAACAATAATAAACGGCTCATTCTTCTCCATGTCAACCTTATCACTTGTCACTGAGTCACTTCTGTCTTCTTCATGTCAGATCAAAGCTCTGGAGCTGGACCCAAACCTGTACCGCATCGGTCAAAGTAAAGTGTTCTTCAGAGCCGGAGTCCTGGCCCACCTGGAGGAGGAGAGAGACATGAAGATCACAGATGTGATCATCAGCTTCCAGGCCTGGTGCAGAGGATATGTGGCCCGCAAGTATGAGGCATTAACTTGATCCAGAAAATATTTCATCAAGCAACATGTGTACTTCAGCTTTTGTCTTTTACTTTGAATGAATAAATGCAACAAAATGTGATGAGAGAACGTACTTCTAGACAAAATGGCAAATGTATTTTTTACATTTTTTTTCACTGTAGAGCCTTTGCCAAGAGACAGCAGCAGCTGACAGCCATGAAAGTTATCCAGAGGAACTGTGCTGCTTACCTCAAACTCAGGAACTGGCAGTGGTGGAGGCTTTTCACCAAGGTAAGAGATTAAAGAAGGCACTTGTTAGACAACCCAATAACTGGGCAGCAGTAATTGAACCATGCTAGTGTCATGGTTACTATTATAACTATCAAAATATATGAATAAGAGGAGCCAGATTGATAAGATGTACCCTGTTTTTACTTGTTTTGATATTGATCAAGATAATAGTCTGCAGCTTGGTGGCAGCTAAATGTTGCTGCCTGTCTGATGTACAATAGACAAGAAAACGCATTAATACTCACCTTCAATATTTTACAAAAGCTAAAACAATTTCCTTTTAATAACTAAAAGCACATAAATAAGGAAACTATTAAGCTAATCAGCTAATAAATTTTTTTTATTTCTTTTATCTGAATTTGGAGTTTTCTTCATGTTGTTCTGGTGTCAACAGCTGCAGCCACAGGAGTGTGTATAAGGTTTATGTTTTTAATTATTCATGACAGTTTGGTAGAGCTCCAAAAGGTAAAACTTCACGCAGCGCAGCAATCTCTTAATATTTATGGGTCACCAAGTTGAGCCTCAAGTCAAATCGAGCGTTCAGGCACAGCAGACAAGTCCAAGTCGGGTTGCACGTCCTCCTTTTCACAACAAATCTATAGCCAGACTCTATCCCAAAGTTAGGATAGAGAGAATTGATTGATTGATTGATTGATTGATTGATTGATAGAGTTGAGTACATACATGGAGCACCCACATTCTCCTTCACCTTGTACTGTAGCACTGCTATAATGGTAATTAAGAAAACTATGGCCAAATGAGGTAACATAATGGTGATTGAGCCTATGGCCCACTGATGAAAGCCCTTACATTTGCAGTATTACGACCTGGGTGTCGGTTGCATCTTTCCCACAAAAATCACAAGCGGTGCACAGTTTGGCTTTTAACACAACAGACTCGCTCTTCAACTCACCTGTGTGTGAAGTGGCGTACTGTTTTTTCCCGTCTCTGCTAGTGTTGCAAGTAAATGGTTATTATGGCCGAACAAACAAAGAAAAGGTCGATCACTACAGACGATGACACTTGAAACTAAAACTGAAGTGAGGTCCAAAAACACACCTGCAATTACCGATTATCGCCATAGGTGCGGCGAAATGCAACGAAATGAAAATCTTCTGACTTGATTATGACTTTAAGGTTTCTTGTGAGAGTGCCATTTCATCCACCCAAGGAAAGACCAAACGTGACCATGTGTTTTAATAACATTTTGTTTTTTCTTGTAGGTGAAGCCTCTGCTGCAGGTGTCTCGGCAGGAGGAGGAGATGCTGGCCAAAGAGGAGGAGCTGGTGAAGGTGAAGGAGAGACAACTGCAGGCTGAGGAGCAGCTCAAAGAATTTGAGTCCAAGCAGCAACAGGTAGGAGCCTCCATCACAATAGCTCAGGCTTATTTTAAATCTGTGAGAGTGGACAAATTTAGGTTTAGATCAGGTATTCTTTAGTGTGATTGTAACAACACGTAGAATTAATTCATGAGAACTTCTCACTCCTGGATGATGCAGCTCTCACTGTGACTTTGACTCCCCTCTGCCAGCTGACTGCAGAGAAGCTAGCTCTTCAAGAGCAGCTGCAGGCCGAGACGGAGCTGTGCGCGGAGGCCGAGGAGATGAGATCCCGTCTGGCCACCAGGAAGCAGGAGCTGGAGGAGATCCTGCACGACCTGGAGTCTCGCCTGGAGGAGGAGGAGGAGAGGGTCACTCAGATGCATACAGAGAGAAAAAAGATGCAGCAGAACATCACGGTCAGTAAAGTCCTGTGGGATGTGACGAACAAACCGTACTCAAAAATCAAATGGCAGCATTTCAAAAATAAAACTGTTGTGTCTTTTTTTTCATCCAGGACCTGGAGCAGCAGCTGGACGAGGAGGAAGCAGCCAGACAGAAGCTTCAGATGGAGAAGGTCACCACGGACGCCAAGCTGAAGAAGCTAGAGGAGGACGTCATGGTGCTGGACGACCAGAACAACAAGCTCAACAAGGTCTCATACAGCGTGTTCATAGTAGCCCAGAGCTCTTTAGAAAAGTGCAGGGTAAATAAAACAGAACCATAACACCTGGGACAACAAGTCATTATTATTATTTTCTTGTTTTCTTTTTAACCTCAGGAGAAGAAGCAGCTGGAGGAGAGGATCTCGGAGTTCACCACCAACTTGACCGAGGAGGAAGAGAAGTCCAAAAGTTTGCAGAAACTCAAGAATAAACATGAAGCCATGATCACAGATTTGGAGGGCAAGTATTTGTTGTTCACGTTAGTGTCGTGTTTACTTTGAGCTTTTCTGGCCCACTGAATACTGTGCCAGTGTGTTTCATAATTAATTATGTCATTATCATAATTATTTTTTCTTTTGTCATTGATTAAAATCAAATTTTAGTTGTTGTTGTTTTTTTTTCAAATCTCTACATCCCAATCCCTTTTCATGGAGTTGGGGGGGGAAGTGTCGTGGAGAGAAAACTATTTTGAGCACAATTTAATAGTTCATGCTCTCAAATTTCAGGCTCTGTTTGTCGCTCTCATATCACCCAAACAAATCTCAAATCTCAGTGACAGGTGAACATAATCTGTAAGATTTATTAATCTAAAGCATCTCAGAATCTGCGAAATTGCAAAGTGAAAGAGGCTAAACTTAACGTGCATGAAAGGTGTTTTATAATTTTTGAGAGGTTGGTGTTCGTGTTTCTGCCAACTAAAGCCACATAAATCGTGGATGTTTTCTTTCCTAGAATGAGGAAAAAAAGCCTCACATTCAGACGTTGTCCTGTGTGCAGCGGCAGCCTAGTTCACCAATAAAGCTACTGTATATTTTTCCATCAGGAAGTGGCTTTGTTGCTTCCTCTTATTTGTTTGGGTGGCGTGAGAGACAGAGCCTGAAATTGGATGTCACACTAAAAATAACATTAAATCAATAATAACAATAACAATACTTTTTTTTTTTTCTCCATGACACCTCCTGCACTCCATACTTTTTTAACAATCATTTAATGTGTTGTGTTTTTTGTGTTCTTTTACTTTAACTGCAAATAATTACAAATGAAATTAGTAAATTTCAAATTTCGGATTTTCTGTCTTCTCACTCACAGACCGTCTAAGAAAAGAGGAGAAAGTGCGTCAGGAGTTGGAGAAGAACCGTCGTAAACTTGAGGGAGACTCCACTGAGCTCCATGACCAGATTTCAGACCTGCAGGCCCAGATCGCTGAACTCCGAGCTCAGCTGGCTAAGAAGGAGGAGGAACTCCACGCTGCACTGGCCAGGTTTAAAGAAAAAAGATTACAAAGCAACAAAAATGACAACCGTCCCTCCAACATTCCCACAGAGTACCTGTGTGTCGATCTCATCCCTCCTCTCTATCTCACCTCCAGGATCGAGGAGGAGGCTGCGGCCAAGAACTCGGCCCAGAAGAAGATCAGGGAGCTGGAGGCTCAGATCTCCGAGCTGCAGGAGGATCTGGAGCTGGAGAGGCAGGCACGCTCCAAGGCTGAGAAACACCGCAGGGACCTGGGAGAGGAGCTGGAGGCCCTCAAGACTGAGCTGGAGGACACTTTGGACTCCACTGCAGCACAGCAGGAGCTGAGGTAACAGCCAAGCTTATGTAGTCCTGCTACCAGACCTGCTGGGGCTTTTTGGAAATATACATATTTTGGAAAAAAGGTGAATTGTTCAAGAGATCAGTCAACAGAATTCATAGAGAAGTTCTAAATCCCAAAATGTTGTTTTCCTGGGTGCGATTCAGATTACACAAAGTGTTTGCATCGAAGGCTCTGCAGGCAACATGATTGTGCAAAGATGTATACATTTAGTTTGTTTCTCGTTCTTTGTTCATTCACCTCCTCATTCTGTCTTTCCAGGACCAAGCGTGAGACGGAGGTCACCCATCTGAAGAAGAGTCTGGAGGAAGAGGCCAAGATCCATGAGCAGCAGATGGCCGACATGAGACAAAAACACAACCAGGCATTCGACGAGCTCAATGAACAGCTGGAACAGGCCAAAAGGGTAAGGAACGGTGTGATCGGAAGAGAAAAGATACCAATGTTTACATCTGAATAACGGCAATAACATGCGTCACGTGTGCCGCTCCTGCAGAACAAGGTGTCGGTGGAGAAAGCCAAGCAGGCGCTGGAGAGTGAGTGGAACGAGGTGCAGATCGAGCTGAAGACGCTGACACAAGGCAAAGGGGACTCTGAACACCGTCGCAAGAAGGCCGAAGCCCAGGTTCAAGAACTCCAGGTCAAACACATGGAGAGTGAACGACAGAGGCAGGAAGTGGCCGACAAGGTGGCCAAGTTGCAGGTATAGCCGTGAGGAGAAAAGTTTGTGATGATGTTTCTGTGAGAACGGATGGAGTGGCTGATTTTAAATTGTGTCTATGATGATTAATTTTCTTTCTGTCTCACGTCCAGTCGGAGCTCGACAATGTAAACAGCCTCCTGAGTGAAGCAGAGGGCAAGAACATCAAATCCAGCAAAGACCTTTCCTCCACAGAGTCTCAGCTGCAGGATACACAGGTACAAACACAAATGCATACATGTTTATTACTACTATTGCTACTTGTTGCACCCTTTTCTGTCTTCTAATCTCAAATAAAGTAGTGGATTAATCAATTGTTTCGATAATCAATTAATTATTTGTTCTTATTTAAGCAGACATGACAAAAAATCACCAGTTTCAGCTTCTCCAGTGTGAGGATTTGCTGCTTTTCTCTCTTTTGTAACATTGTAAATTGAGTATCTTTTGGGGTTTTGAACAAAACAAGCAGAATATGTCAACTGGGGCTTTACAGAATTGTGAGGGACATTTTTCATTATTTTCTGACATTTTATTGACCAAACGATTAATCGAGAAAACGATCTGCAAATTAACCAATAATGAAAATAATCGCAGCCTCAGTCTCTTCCTGTCTCTATTTACTCTAGAATACAATTCTCTTTTAATTGATTCATATAAACCTACAAGCAACACAGTATGCGCCCCACAGCTTTGCAACATTAATAATACTTAATCTGTGAGATATCTGTAGATGCAGTGTGACTCGCACTTTCCAAGGATATCAATATCCCCAGTGTCCGTAACTTCAGATCTTGCCTGATAATGATCACTTCTTAATGTTTTCTTCATTATTAAAAGTCGTCCAGTGATGGTGTCGGTGTGTTCATGGTGACACGGCAAACAGGAACTGCCAATAGCTAATTCAGCATGACTTTTCATGGTGCAAATTAACCTAAATGTTAACAAATTTAGGCAAAAAACAACAACAATAAAACGGAACCAAAAAGCCTAGCGTTCAAAGGATGTAGAGATTGTTTTTCTCAAGTGGTTCGTTTTTCCTTCTCTTAACTCCAGGAGTTGCTCCAAGAGGAGACTCGGCAGAAACTGTCCCTCTCCACCCGCCTGAGGCAGATGGAGGACGAGCAGAACAGCCTGCGGGAGATGCTGGAGGAAGAGGAAGAGAGCAAGAAGAACGTGGAGAAGCAGGTTTCCACTCTGCAGGCCCAGGTCAGTCCACAGTGTCAGAGTGTCTCTCTGTGCTCTCAAACAAAGCCTTTCTCTTTGTTTCACATCGCGCACATCAACAGTTATTAAAACTGTGCTGTGTTCTCAGATCTGTCTGATTCAAGAGAGTTGATTTTAGAGGAGTCTTAGATCGTAGCTCTGTGGATGGCAAGTCTGTCGGTCCACCACTTTGGTCTATACTGAAATATCTATACAACTAATGGATGGATTGAGATGAAATTTTGTACTGATACTCGTGGTTCCCAGATGATGAATCCTACTGACTTTTCCTCTGGTACCACCAGCAGGTTGACATTTGTGGTTCAGAGTGAAATATCTTGACAACTACTGGATGCATTGCCACGAACTATTGCTGCAGATATTTACATTCCCTAGAGGTTCAATTCTAATGAATTTGGTGATCCCCTGACCTGCTGGTGGCACTAGATAAAAAATCAAAGTTTTCACTTCTCAACTACATACTTAATGGATCGACACCAAACTTTGTACAGACATTCATGGTTCCCAGACGATGGATCCAACTGACTTTGGTGACTTTTCCTCAGGTTGACTTTTTTGGTTTGTACTGAAATATCTTAACAATTGTATGGAAATCTGGTTCAGATCTCATTCATGTCCACCTCAGGATAAAGTTTTCATCTAGCGCCATCATCAGATCAAAACTATAATTTGTCCAAAACTCGTTGGAGTTTTGCAGGTATTTATATATTTGGTCATAAAAAAAATTAAATCTCCATCAGCCTCAGCTGTGCTAATTAACAACTGTTAGCATGCTAACATGCTAAACTAAGATGGAAAACATTATAACTGCCAAACATCAACATGCTAGCGTTAACATTTAGCTCAAAGCACTGCTGTGCCTGAGTACAGTCTCACAGAGCTGCTAACATGGCTGTAGACTCTTGTTCTAAACAGAGATACAAACAACTGTTAAACAGAGCAAACAATAAAAAATGCTAAAATAACGAGCCTACTGAATAAATGTAAAAGTAAATCACAGGATAACACAATGAAACAAACACATATTTTCAGAAGCATGTGATACATGTTTTGCTCTCCTCATTCCACCTTTCGTCCAGTTCTCCTCAGCCAATAAAAAAGAAGGACTTCCTCGCCACTGTATCCTTGATTCGTTTATCAGGAGTCCACAACCTCCCCCAACTTCCCCACTTGTCCTTCTAACTCCTGCTCTTTTCTTTCATGTCTTCAGCTGGCAGAGATGAAGAAGAAGCTGGAACAGGAGGCCTCATCCCTGGAGGGGGCGGAGGAGAGCCGCAAGCGAAGCCAGCGGGAGTTGGACAGCGTGATGCAGCAGCTGGAGGAGAAGACCGCAGCCTACGACAAACTGGACAAGACAAAAACCCGTTTACAGCAGGAGCTGGATGACCTCATATTGGACCAGGACCACCTGAGGCAGATCGTCTCCAACCTGGAGAAGAAGCAGAAGAAGTTTGACCAGGTATCATGTCAGCAGTGTATTTTGTGCACAGAGCAAAGACAAATGATGCTGATGATGATTTTCTTTTGAATGTTTGATGAGATTATATTTTATTTAACATTTATTTAACTAGGTATGGTTTGTATTTATTTTTTACTTTATATATTAAGTTTTTTTTGTTTGTTTTTTTTAAAGATTGATCTTGTCAACATTAAGTGTCATCAGGCGATAGATGCAGAATAAGTTTATATGTAAGAAGTTGGCAACAAGTATGAGAAGTCTGGTGAGAAGAAACAATCTTGTTGCATAAATGATTCAGTAACTTTGTTAAATGGACAGCTGTGTTGGGAGTGTCACAAAAAAAGGAAAGTAGAAAGAAAGAAAATCACAAATAAGAGAAAATGGCAGCTGTGACTATCGATGAATGGTCATTGTTGATATTTCATATTTGATGAATATTTCCTCTCTTTTGTAGCATCCAGATTGATTTCTTACATCAATCTTGGATGTCATGTACACAATAATTTCACCACATGACGTCGCCTTCATTCAGCAGTATTCAGTTTTAGTTTTAAGTTTTTCTTGCCTGTCCCGGTCCCTTCCCTTCCCTAGATGCTGGCGGAGGAGAAAACCATTTCTACTCAGTATGCAGAGGAGCGCGACAAGGCCGAGGCTGAGGCCAGGGAGAAGGAAACGCGAGCACTGACACTGGCCCGCGAGCTGGAGACCATGACGGACGTGAAAGACGAGCTGGACCGAGCCAATAAGCTGCTCAAAGCTGAGATGGAAGACTTGGTCTCCTCTAAGGATGATGTCGGCAAGAGTGTAAGAGAAAACGCTGATTAGATTGGACATTGATTTTGCTAAAAATGTCAACTATGGAAACCTCTTTATTATGTTTTATTGAAGCAATAAAGATTGCATCATTGCACTCAGCAGAAGTTAAAATTAGACTAGATTGTTGGCAGCGTTGCTCCTCTTCACTGTCTTAAAAACGCTGAATGTGTACCAACCTCCTTGTCCACAGGTTCATGAGCTGGAGAGGTCAAAGCGTGCGATGGAGCAGCAGCTGGAGGAGATGAGAGTTCAGGTGGAGGAGCTGGAGGATGAGCTGCAGGCCACAGAGGACGCCAAACTGCGTCTGGAGGTCAACATGCAGGCCATGAAGGCCCAGTTTGACCGAGACCTGCAGGCCAGAGATGAGCAGGGAGAGGAGAGGAGGAAACAGCTGGTTAAACAGGTACAATACACTCGATCCAACTGCTGAAGAAAATGCAGAATTATGGTTTGACTGACTAAATTTCCTTTTACTCTCCTTCAGGTGCGTGAGATGGAGGTCGAGCTGGAAGATGAACGCAGGCAGCGTAGTCAAGCCCTCTCATCCAAGAAGAAACTGGAGCTGGACCTGGGAGAGCTCGAACTCCAGATTGATGCCGCCAACAAGGGTCGTGATGAGGCCCTCAAACAGCTGAAAAAACTCCAGGTAAAATAGGCACACACACACACACACACACACACACACATACACATACACATACACACAAGGAAAAGTAACACTAGAAAACAACTTACTGCAAGTTATTAATGCTTTCTGATGCTATTTACATATTTGTTGGCCTAGATTTTAAGGTATGATGAAGTGACAAACACATAAAATGAGTTTTCAAACTGTTATATATATTATACAGCAATTTATATGATCAGAAAATTACAGTTTGGTCATTCTAAGCACCTTGTTGACTGTTATTGACAAAAGTGGTCATACACATTGACCGGGAACCCCCTCACAATGATGGGTGTCTAACTTGTGTCCTCTCCAGGCCCTAATGAAAGAGCAGATGAGAGAGCTGGATGAGCTGCGTTTGTCCAGAGACGAAGCCGTCAACGGGGCAAAGGAGACCGAGAGGAAGCTCAAGACCATGGAGGCAGACGCCCTGCACATCCAGGAGGTATGAAAGTAATAATGGAAAATAACAATACTCTGAACCCTGACTGGAGCTGAGAAAGGTACCTGGTCTGGACAATTTCCTAGTGTCATAGACTCAACCAGATATTATAGATGACGTATATTATAGGATGGTGTAATTATGCAAAAATAAAACTAATATTAACTGATAAACCATCTTCAATAGTGTTCAATGGTGAGATCTGATGTTTTCTGTGATGGGTAGAAGTGGTTCGCAGCATGTATTGTTTTCAAAGCTCCCCCCTGTTCATCTTCAACATGAAACTGTGATAATTTGTTTATGACACAGTCAGTAAAAGAAGAATAATTACTCCAAGTCACATTTTGAATGATACAGGCCCTGCTGTATATTATGATTCTAACTATGTAGCAACTTCACATTGAAAAATTAAGTCCACTTAAAACACCATCATGGATACTATAAATCTTGAGAAAACCATGTATACTTCATGATATTAGTGTATAAAAGGGCATTGGAGCACTGGCTCTATTCAGAAGAGTAGATTTCACTTGAACACCATCGTTTTAAGTCGTTTTTGTTAAGACTGTGTCCAGTGTATATAATTAACTTTGTCATTGTTTACAGGTAACTGTCCCAACAGGCTCTGCAGTGTCAGGCTTTGAAAGTCTTAATATACTTGTGTCTTCTGCTTCCTCCAGGATCTAGCCACTGCAGAGAGACTCAAGAGACAAGTTCAGACCGAGAGAGATGAGCTGCAGGACGAGATTAACAGCAGCAACTCCAAGAAGTATGAACCAAACAATCACTGCTACTTTTCAGATAATATTTCAGTAGATGAACTTAAGATGCACCCACAAATATATAAAAAATATGCATCCAAATCCATTGCAACGATTACCACTTAGAATTTCTAAATATATTAAACCTTGGTTCTTCCGATGGGAGCTGCTCCTCATACTCTGCAGTTCCACATGACAAAGTGTAGATAGTAGAGTACAGAGTATGTACTTGTTTAAACATACTAGGTCAGCGTATGCAGTTAAAGGAAAAATGGACGTTTGTCTCTCTACATTAACCATCACTCCTCTTCCTCACTTGTTGTTGCCAGTTCTCTGCTGGCAGATGAGAAGAGGAAGCTGGAGGCTCGTATCACCCAGCTGGAGGAGGAGCTGGAGGAGGAGCAGCTCAACACCGAGATGGTCAACGATCGTCTGAAGAGAACCACACTGCAGGTACGGACAGTCTCTCAGATATGTTGATCATAGAAGCTCATAATTTTACCTTTGTTTGCAAGAGGGAGAAAACATTTAGGGATCGGTGGAAAGGAAGGATTTTATTTACATTTCTGGCATCAGTAACACATTGGGAATAAAAAGAAGAAGAAACCTAATTTTATCAGGACAAAATCCTCCGAAAAAGACTTTTCAGTTATTGTCAGGTGAACTCTGAGGGTTGCAGTGAAGAAACACCCAGGGGGAGACTGAGACCACTACTTTAGGACATGCTTTGACAATGCCTCTCCTCTTTGTGTTTCTGACATTAGACTGAGCAGTTGACCACAGAGCTGGGCGCAGAGCGCAGCTCCGTCCAGCGGCTGGAGGGGGCTCGTTCACAGCTGGATCGCCAGAACAAGGAGCTGAAACTGAAGCTGCAGGAGCTCGAGGGAACCATCAAGTCCAAGTACAAATCCTCCATCACCACCCTGGAGGCCAAGATCGCTCAGCTGGAAGAACAGCTCGACATAGAGTCAAAGTGAGTGCCAGTGCAATGGACACTTTGATAACTGTTCAGTCGTTAAACCAGTCAAAAAAAATGTGTGGTGGATGGTGTATCAAAGAAAACCGGAACTTTTTTTTCAGAGTCATGATGGCTCCGTTTCTGCTTTATCATTTTTGTTCTTTTACAAATCCCTAGACCCTAAAATTTGAGTAATTATGTGCGTTTATTCCTGATTCAGTAAAGACGGATCAATAGTGAGTTAATCAATAAAGCTAACTTTTTTTTTTAAAGAATTGTACATTTTTTCTTGTACTTTGGCAACTTGTTTTGTACTTTCAGCATCATGAGACTGTGTTCTGATTCCTTGCTGCATTTGCTTTTTCTACTCATTTCAGGGAGCGCCAGCAGGCCTCCAGGCTGGCCCGGCGGACGGAGAAGAAGCTGAAGGAGGTGATGCTACAGGTTGATGACGAGAGGCGCAACACGGAGCAATACAAAGACCAGGTAAACTTCATCACTAACCTCCTTTCACTTTTAATTTCCAGATTATTAAAGGGGGGGAGAGAGGAGTCTTGTTGTGTAGTTTGATCCTGACTTGAATCCTTGCTGCTGTGCTTTAATTGTTTTTGGCACTAAGTGAACCCTCTCTCTGCAGGCAGAGAAGACGAACAGCCGAATGCGTCAGCTGAAGCGTCAGCTAGAGGAGGCAGAGGAGGAGGTGACACGAGCCAACGCCTACCGCAGGAAGCTGCAGAGGGAGCTGGATGATGCCGCTGAGTCAGCAGACGCTATGAACCGTGAAGTCAGCACTCTGAAGAGCAAGCTCAGGTAGACGCCGCTAACACTTATATATCCAAAGGGCCTTCCTCTGAGTGCATAATAGTTTTCATCTCACAATAGAGAGTAGAGAATTTAATAACTTAAAGGAGAACTACATCAATTTTACACATGAAGCTCTGTTTACTCGTCACGCGAGTCCCACTCAGCCTGTGAAAACAGCTGCATAACAAGTGATGTTACTGACTCAAGTGATGTTACTGACTCAAGTGATGTCACTTGAGTCAGCGTTGGTTTTAAAATGAAAAACATCTGGTGGTGTGGAGTTAGAAAGAATTGAGCTTACCAGACCTCTGTAGCCTGCTCCTCATCTCTGCTTGAGGCTAGCAGCTCGAGGCTATATTAGCTGCTACTAGCATAAAACACCCAAATCGCTGACCAAGCTGATGGCAGTCTAGTTGCATTGTGGGTAATGTAGGTGCCAGGTTCTGACAAGGAAAAAGAATGTGTGGAATAAAAAAGGTGAGATTTCTGGTTCTGCTGCATCGATTTTTAAAAAGTTTTTTTTAAACTGTCCATCTGGAGTCCAACAATGTTGTAGGAGTGGTGAAATGGGAAGTGTAGGATTTGGGGGGTTTTTGGAGTTTGAACTATTTTCGGGATTAAATGTCAGGTTATCTCAACCTCTGCTGTTTTGACTTTAACCATTCTTTTTAAATCTGTGTCATGGGAGTCCCCCGACTTTTCTTTTTTCTTTTTTTTTTGGGGGGGGGG
>NTHP01000146.1:1204986-1226518 GCA_003416845.1 Oplegnathus fasciatus
GTGTGTGTGTGTGTGTGTGTGTGTGTGTGTGTGTGTGTGTGTTAGCTGATATTTAGAGATTGTGACGTGACACCTGACACACTCTTACGTCAGTCTTGGACTGAAGTGACGCACCTTGCTGTGAAGTGAACTTATTCCTCCTCTCACGATTTATGTTTGGACACCCTGAGGTATGGCTGCCACTAAAAAAATGCCCTTGAGAGAGGGCTTGTAGCTGTGTTGGCAGCGTAGTTTGCCTTCGACAAGGTATTTTAAAATGCTGTCAAGACAAACAGGACACTCAGCAAGCCGGTGTAGCGCACATCTGCTGAGGTAACCAAAAACAAAGCGGTGCAGAGAGAGGAGCTCTGGCTTCTGCCATATTTATGACACTTGCATAAAGTTGGGCAATGTTTCTTACTCGCCAATTAACAAGCAGACTTGGATCTTTAATTAGTTTCAGGCTCAGACAATCACAAGTACTCACACAGCTGCATTATGGGAAGAAAATCACAATAAAGCCTTTGTTGCCATGCTGCTCAAAACTATGCTAATTTAAAGTTTATATACAACTGTGGTGCATTTTTTGACTCTGCATAGTGAAACCAGATGTGCTTTTTAAGGAGCAATGATAGTCACATCTGGGTTCAAGAAACAAAGCTGAAAACTATTCAGACCTGTGATGGCGTCTCAGTCAGATCAGGAGTTTTATGAGTTTTGTAATTGAAATGTTTTTATTTTTATAATTTTTTTTCTCTTTGAGGGCAAAAGCAACAGTGCAATTTGCATTGTTTCCTGTGTTTAAGTAAGCACTTTTTATAATTTGACTTTTTTTCTACACATTAAGTATTTTAATGACAGGGTGAAATTGCAGTCTTTCAAATAATTCAGAAATTGTTGGAGCGAGTTGCCTCCTGTGATTAAATGAGTCGCCTGTGAGCATATTTCCAGAACATTAAGCTTGCGAGGCATTGCTTAATCATCGTGCTCCTTTGTTTGTAAAAGTTATACTGAATCCATATCAGCGCTGGAGAGATGTGGATCTTCCCGGCTTTGTGAATATTCGACTAGGTACAGAATTATTGGTTGTAACAGAAGAAGGCCATATTTTTATGTTGCTTGTACAGTGTGCCCTTTGCTATACATATTATTTATTATTGTTGATATAAAAAGAGGTGATATATTGAAAAGAATTATTATATATAAGTGTTTATAGAAATAATGCCAAATGGAAGATCTCATTGGTGGAGGAGATTGAAAGACTTCATGGTCTGAACAAAGTGTAAACACACTGGAGACTTTTGAAAGTCTTGTAACACGACAGAAAGGTGACATGTGCAGGGCGATCTGTGATGTAACGGGAAGGTTGGGTAGCAAAAACAGAAATTTAATGACGTGAGTTGATTTCTAAATGCCTCAGTGTTTGCTGTATAACACAAGCTGTGTCTCTAACTGTGCCCTACATGTGCCGTAATCCACACATAGATGTTTCACCTCGTCCATTATCTTCATCTTCACACCACTCCTGTAGTCTCCGTTGAGCCTGTGTCGTGACTATATCGTATATGGTCATTGTTATTGGAGATATTTGGTCTGTGCATGTGTTTGCTTGGACAGACGCTGTGCCTGTGCCTGCCTAGTTTTTAACATCAATAAATTTTCCTCTTTTTTTGAAAGTAATTTCGACTCTTTTTATATTGGTAATAATAAGAGGATAGCTTTGCTTTATTGTTGATTTTGCTGAATTTCTAGAAAACAACTATTACAATAATATCACACATAACCATACCCACTATGGTAATATATGGAAATATAACATCAACCATGTTATTAACAAAGCAGAGCGTGCATACTGCTACTAAACATTGTCAGAGAGCCACTAGTTATGAACCAGCCATTATAACCACAATATCTTAAATATAATATATAAAATGAAGCATATCAACAGTTACTGAGGTCTAAAAAGGTCTTCTACAAGAGAAAGTTTGTAATTAAAGAAATAGATATAAGTCAAATTTTAATAAACATTCTCACAATTTTCAACATTTGATTAAATATTTGAATAATATGTTATAAATTAAAGGTTGGAGAGTTGTTAGACACTTGACTTGAAAGACACAAACAAGATAACTTGAAGCTAAAATCAAAACACTAACCTGACCTTGTCATAACAGTACCAATGGCAGTAATAGCTGAAAGTATTTGCACAAAACAGAAACTTTAAAACCTACCATAAAAAGATAATGAACAACATTTGGACTGAGCATTTTAAAACCAAATCTAACATTTTACCTTTCAAGCAAGAGTCAGATGTTGAAAACTGAAATAATGTGAATGAGATTTAATAGCAGATGAAATTGAGTCTTTCCTGGCAGTCCCAGTTCTCCCACAGTCCCCCTTTGTTTAAAGCGCCGCAGTGTTTCCATATTGGACACTCGTGGTCCTGATCTCCTCCTTGGGGCCAGGCCTGGTACACCAGAGGGTCATCGTTCACCCACAGCCAGCGGTCCCCCAGGTAACGCAGGCCAATCCACACCCGCTCAGTGATGCGGCTATGCTTGATCTTCCTCAGGGCCAGAAGGTGCTCGGTCTCAGAGGCCAGGCTTGTGAGTGTAGTGTGTTTCTGGTTGCAGTGCCACATCGCCTGTTCCCAGCTCATCTTGTACTCCATCAAGATCAGGTTGAAGCAGAAAAATGGCAGTGGTTTATATGATGATGCGTAATTGTGCCACCCATTCCATCTGCAGCCATTCCAACAAACACTAGTGTAAATCTGATTCGCTTGGTAATCTGGTTCGTCCACATCCCACGGTGTATATGTTGCAGGTCCTCCTCCTGACCACAACCACTTCCTGTTCTCATTTCTATAGAGACCAATCCAGAACTTCTCAACTTTCCCAAATGTTGCATTTTTCAGCTTCATTTCCTCCTGCCGTGAAGTGATGGGGGAAAGATCAGTGTAATGATCTCTGCAGTACTTTTGCGCAGTAGGCCATAAGGAGGGTTGTGGCACATACACATGCTTTCCAAACTGCGCCGACACGCTTCCAATAAAGAGCATTTTCAAAACCACAATCTCCATGGTGGTGAAGTTTACAGATAATTGTCAGGATGAGTACAAAGCGTGTTCTGTTCAAGGTGAAGCCTGTTTTTCAGTGTGGTCCCTCCTCTGTTGCCTCTTCATATAAGTCAGTGTGTGCCTCCTACCTTGACTGAACACTGATGAAGTGGTTTTAACCTTCAGAGAGTTCCTCTGCTTTGCCTTGGAAATTTATTCTCATTTGACAATCAATCAATTTAGCCAAAAGTAAAATAAACCACGAGACTGATTTTACTGGGTTGCAAGGCATCAAGTGAAGTCAGGAAACCTCCTAGCATTTTCCTGAACAGTTTTGGTTAGGGAGTTTATTTCCATTTGACCTTGAGAAACAAAATGTGTAAGCAAGTCCTGTTTGAAATCACCATATCCTGCCTGCCTTTTGACTTGGAACAATTTACATAATGTAAGTGAAATGCTTTGCGTAGTCTTTTGGCAAAACAGTGAATTCTTGTGTTACGTCGAAATCTATGAAGTATGGAAGCCCATTGCTGCCACTGTGATGAAAGCAAAGATCCTGTAAGTCATCATAATGAGAAACTTTGTCGAAATAATGCCTTAGTATCTCAAAATACTAAGTCATTATTTTGTGAAATTTCTCATTATAATGACTTCCAGAATCTTTTTTTTTTTATCACAGTGGCGGAAATGGGTTTCCATAATGACCCATCAGATTCTGTGATGTACGAGGATAAACTATGGATAGAAAGCCTGATGGGTGGTGCTTTCAGCAAAATGCTAAAGTTAGCATGTTAGCAGGTTCACAATGACTATGCTGATGTTTAACAGGTGTAATGTTTACCATTTTCTCTGTCTTAGTTTAGTGTGTTAGCATGCTAACATTTACTAATTAGTACTAAACACTAAAGTAGAGCTGAGTCTTTTGCAAGAATTTGGTTATAAACACTGGACAAATTAAAGTTTTGATCTGATGGTGGTGCTCGTGGAAGTCCGTGGATCACCACAAGTCATTTGGATTCCTCCTCAGGGGACCATGAATGTAAAATATAAAACATTTCATGGCAATCCATCCAATAGTTATTGAGATATTTTAGTCTCACACAACTAGCATGGTCAAAAACTAAGAAAAAGTTCTGGTGTATTAAACTGCGCTCTACAGATCAAATATATTGATATGATTTATCATCTCTGAAATCTTCCAAACACAAGGAGTTACAGCTTTGTGTCCTCTGATCAACCCTGAGTTGCTTGAGGAGATGTGAGTGTTACTGCTGCCTGGCTGGACATGAAGCCTGATGACACATCACCAACAAGATTCTGTATCTTCAGAATCTATCGATGTATGGTGTTTTAAAAGTAGAACAGGCCTTGGTTTTATACATTTAAATGTTAGAAATCTTGTCCCTAAAATCGATTTGATCAAGCTCTGGGCAAATACGACAAATGCCGACATAATTGTTCTATCTGAAACTTGGCTTAAGAAATTGGTAACTGATGAGTTCATTTTTATTGATGGTTACAAAGTCTATAGAACTGATCGGGTAGGTAAATGTGGCGGGGCCATCAAAGTGGGAGTATCAAAGGATTCTCATATCGCTGTGGTTGGCTGCTATAGGCCCCTGTCTGCCTCAAGGGGTGCTTTCAAATCTATTTCAGATATTTTACATGAATTAAGTGACTCAGAATTCATCCTTATGGGTGATCTAAATTTGGACTGGCTTTCAAGGACCTCAGATTGTTGTAAAGAACTATGTGACTTCTTTAACCTTGTGCAACTTATTAATGCACCAACAAGGCCAAATCCTAAAGCACAAAATAAATCTACCTTGCTTGATTTAATTATAACAAATACATCTCACAAATACACCTCAACTGGCATATTTTGCAATGATGTTAGTGATCATTGTGCAATTGCTTGTGTCAGGAATACAAAACATCCCAAGGTAAAACCCATTTTTAAAAGATATTTTAAAAGCTTTGAAGAGCACGCTTTCCTGCATGATTTGTGAGCTTAGCAGAGTCACTCTGATTCCGGATGTTGAACTGGCATGGGAATAGTTTCACTCAATTTTTCTGTCTATCTCTAATAAACATGTTCCCATTAAGAAGTTCAGGATCAGCGGTAGGGACAATCTCTGGTTCTCAGACCGTCTTTCAGAGCTAATTTGTTTAAGAAATAAATCTCGGGCCCGAGCTAGATTTTCAAACTCCTCTGCCGATTGGGCTACGTTTAGAACCCTAAGGAACAAGTGCACCTTAATAATCAGATATTCCAAATCAGAGTTTTATTTGAAATCAGTTACAGAGAATCTAAATAACCCCTCAAAATTCTGGAAATTAATTAAATCCTTATCAGGTACACGTTGCTTCAAGCCTCCCGGAACACATTCTAGTTGACTCAGATGAAATAAAGGACAAAGCTGCCATGGTCAGTCACTTTAACAAACACTTTATCCGTGCTGGGTCTGTATTTGACAGCTCAAATGTAAATACATATGTCCCATGTTCTGCCATTACTGAAACTAATGGAAATCTGGATCTGTTTGATTTTAAACCTACTTTAGTTGCTCAGGTTTGTAAAGCTCTGAAAGACATTGATCACAAAAAGTCTGCCGGCCCAGACAATCTGGATCCTTATCTCTTAAAGGTGGTGGCATATATTTTTGCTGAGCCTATTACTCATATTTTCAATTTAATACCTAAAATTTGGAAAGCTGCCTATGTTCTCCCCCCACATAAAGGTGGAGACCCCTCAGAGTTGAACAACTAACGTCTGATTTCCAAACTCTCAGTCCTGGCTAAGATCTTTGAATCACAGATAAATTTACAGTTAAAACAGTTTTTACTTGATAATAACATTTTAAGTGATTTTCAGTCTGGCTTTAGAGCTGGCCACAGTACCATTACTGCTGCTATGGTTGTGACAAATGATCTCATTGGTGCCTTGGACAAAAAACAGCATTGCGCTGCCTTATTTGTGGATTTATCTAAGGCGTTTGTTTCAGTGGACCACGAATTGCTGCTGAACAAACTTAGGAATGCTGGTTTCGGTCCTAAGGCTGTTAATTGGTATGGAAATTATTTTGTAGATCGAACTCAGTGTGTTCATGCAGAGGGCTACAAATCTGATTTTCTTGAGATAACTAAAGGTGTCCCTCAGGGTTCCATTTTGGGACCTATTTTGTTCTCTATTTTTATAAATGACTTGGGTAAGGACATTCAAGCAAAAATACACTTCTATGCTGATGACACTGTCATTTATACGGATTCTCCCTCTATAGTACAGGCGGTGCAAGAACTCCAGACTGCATTTCAGTCATTACAAATTGCTCTGCTAAGATTAAAATTAGTTTTAAATGCACAGAAAACAAAGTTCATGGTCTTCTCAAAAGCTTGCTTATAGATTCTTGATGACTTTAGCATTTTCATGTCCGATGGTAAATCCATTGAAAGGGCGCCCTCGTACAAATACTTGGGTATATGTATGGACGACAAGCTTTTATTTAATGTACATGTTGCTAATCATCTATTTAGGAAGCTTAAAGTGAAGATTGGCTTATATTTTAGAAATAAATCTTGCTTTACTTTCAATGCAAAGAAAAAACTTGTGGAAGTTAACCCTGCTCAAGAAAGATGTACAGTAGTGAAAAGCAATAGTTGGCTGGTTTGGGCACCACATGAGGTCTCTTACTGCCTGTTGTCAGTGTTCAGGTTTTCATATACTTCATAATTTTGGTATCAATTCATAACTTCTTTTAAATCGGTTGCGCTTTAGGTCTTGTTTGTCTGACTGTTTTTCTGTTAGCTGGCAACAGATGTTGTGAAGCAGAAGTTGGATTTTTCAGATAAAATGCGTGTGATTGCGGTCTGCATTTACTGCTCAAAACCTGACATGAAGACACGCATCGCCGCGCCTGATGTAGGACTGATATCATATGGGATGTTTGAAACCTATAGGATGGGTGGCGGAAACAATTGCAATATTTCATACTGAAAGTCTGATTGGACAGACTTGGGTGTCTCATAACACATTTCATTTGTTTGTTTGACTGTTTCCTGTAAGTGGAGGCCAAATTGTTGAAGGTGTGGTTGTTTTACATGATATTAACAACATAATTACAGAACTCTACAGAAACTGTTCATTCCAGTGCAATCCAATTAATTGGTACCTTTATGCAGCCCAGTGAAAACAGGATGTTACAGAATTGTTTCTGTCATTTCCAAATGAGAAAAACTGGACAAAACATTGTTTACATACATTTCTTATTACTGTACAACGTATCACTGCTACCACTCTTCCACTCAGATGCAGATGAAGTTGGTCCTGGCAGTCCCAGTTCTCCCACAGTCCCTCTTTAGTTAAAGCTCCACAGAGTTTCCATAGTGGACACTGGTGGTCCTGATCTCCTTCTTGGGGCCAGGCCTGGTACACCAGAGGGTCGGTGTTCACCCACAGCTAGCTGTCATCCAGGTAACGCAGGTTCGCTTTCTGGGCCAGAAGGCGCTCGGTCCCAGAGAGCATGCTGGTGAGTTCAGTGTGAGTCTCTCTGCAGTGCTCCAGAGCCTCCTCCCCAGGACCTCTTCACCTCCACCACGATCAGGTTCAAGCAGAAGAAACTGTTGTAAGCGTAGGCAGTCATAGCGTACCATCCAGAACTGGTCCAATAGGCATAATAAGAATAATAGTATGTATAGTATGGTCCAGAATCCCAGTTTTGGTAGGTAGCGTATTCTCCTCCTGACCACCTCCACCGAGTGGGGCTGTTGAGATCCTTGTAGAGACCGATCCATCCTGAACCGGCCTGACCCACATATCTTCTGAACACCTAATCCTCCAACTCGCTGGTGATGGGTGAAAGGTCAGTGAAGTAGCTCCTGCAGTATTCCTGAGCACTCTTCCAGGGTATTGAGCTTGTGATGAAGACATGTTTTGCAGACAAACTGCACACACTTGTAATAATGAGCACTCTGAAGAGGATCATCTCCATCCTGGTTCAGTCTTTTTTTGGGGGGAAGGAATGAGATTGTGGTTTTGTTCTCTTCCCCTTGGACTGAGCTGACAGAAAGGACGTTCAAAGGTTGTGCTGCCATGTCTGGAATGAAAAAAAGACGACAAAATCCACTGAAACTAACTTAATTAAAGACCAGTGGAGACGAGGTGGAAACTCTGAAAGAAACTATTTTCATGAAACTCTGAAAGTAACAATTATTAAATAGTTAGTAAATAGTTATTTTAAACATTTATTGAATTATTTCACATTTAACTGGTTCATCCATATATTTGTGCTGCATTCATTCATATATTTATTTATCCTATAATGTCATGTTTACATTGAATGTTTGCAACAAAACGATGTTTTGACACAATTTAACCCTGCTGCTTTCATCCACAGACCTCCGAACACACGATCACACAAATCAATTATTCATTTAACAATGTTAATTCAATTAGCATTGTTAAATTGCATCTACAAAATGGACATTGTTCAATTCTTGCTCCATTAGATCTGAGGTTTCATTTCTCAGTCAGCTGAAAAAGTACCAGTAAGTAATGACTTTATGTACAACCTTTTATGTACAACCTACCATAGATTTCAAACTGTACTACTGAGAAATGTGACCAAAACAGCTGTTTTACCGTCATACTGCATAAGGACACAGATTCATCCTCACACACTGATTATAGGAGCTTCTTTTTATGAACCACCCCAGTTTAATCCTTTTTACTGCATGTAATTTACCCTTGTGCTTTCTCAGAATTTTTCATTTTCTCATGACTGCTGCTCTGAGAAACAACAACAGGTTAACAGTAACAGTGAAGTTTAACTGAACTGTATCTGTAAACTGTAACCATCAGGATGTGAGATCCAGTGGACTCACAGTTTCTGTCTGACACTGATGGATTTATAAACCCTGCTGCTACCAGAGAAGCTGGATGCAACATGTTGGAAATGATTTTAAAGTATTTTTAAGTGTACAAAAAGAAGAATAGGGGTTTGTGGAAGCCACCATACAGCTTCTTTTTACTATGCTAATATATCAACAATAATGTGCAATATTTGATTAATGTTAAAATGCCATGAATACAATCTTATTATGTCAGACAATTAGAGCAGCAGTTAAGAAGGAGGATGTAACTCATACAGCTGTTATAGTTTGACATTATTGTTTTTCTTTGATTGAATGAATTTTCTGGACAAATTACAAAGTGAATCTTTGACATTATTTCAGTAATGTGAAAAAAACCTTTACAAAATTAACATTTTAACTTGTCATTTAATTTTTAGTTCAGGTTCAGAACAATGTGTGTTACTCAAAGTGATTTATGCTTTATAATATAAAGTTGGAACAATAAAGTTCATTGTTTTTGTTACAGAATTGTCTGTTTCTGGTGCAGCGCTTGAGACCTTTTTTTTTTTTTACCATGTTACATCATTTTTATTATTTTTTCATTATATTACTTATTACTGCCATTATCATAGTCATTATTTGTCAGTTTTATTATTATTAGCATTTAGTTGAGTTCAGTGTTTTTCTTGGAGTAATCAGATTGTGGGTTTCTATTCTTCCTCTTCGGCTCTGTGAAAACAAATTCGTCACAACGTTAGATGAAAGTGTCACATCCAAAGAACTTTGTCTCTTAAACAAAACATTGGTCATTCAAATGAATTTCATTTGGCAGCTGTACTGTATCAGATCAGATCATGGGATTACTGGCATGTTTGCATGCGAAACTAATAAATTAAAAATGAATAAAGTGAATGATCATATATCAACTTTTTGAGCTTGTTGATACAACCCTGATTCTTTGTTGTTTATATTTTAGGAGATAAATGGCTCAAACTGTTTAAATGAGTTGTTATGTTGTTGGTACATAATAAACATTTTGGCCATGATTCCGTCTCGTGGCTTTCATACCCAAGTTTTTGTAAAATGCAAATAAGTTACAGATCACCTGCTGACTATACCTTAAACCTGTTTTAGTGTTACTTTGTCGAAGATTGTATTGCTTATGATCTTATTGTTATTTAAAACTGTTTACCAATGGAAAGCCATTGATTTGCACACATTATTTGAGCAGCGGAATACATTTTTAGACGGAAGACACTGACCAGAAAATACATTTTTGAATGAGTAAAGAGAAGCTCATAAGATTCATGAGATTATACATGTCACAAACATTTTTATTACTATTGGTATATTGATACCAATAGTCTCAATTAGAGCCATTATTAGAATTTTATGTTGAGAGTGGAAGTTCATTCTTGACATTGAAAATTGTTTTTAAAAAATCACTGTGCACACGCCATCTGCTGAAGAAGATCATGCGATGCAGTTGAAAACTCTAGAAAAGGTTAGTAGGTAAGTGGACTTTGAGGTAAGATTTTTTTTTGGCAAACTAGAATTTTATGGTTGTGTCAAAATGTAGGGATAGCCCTGTCAACATGATAAAAACAAGACTTTTTAAATTACATTTTAATACTAGCTTTGAATATGAATGTGATTTTATTTTGACAGAGAGAGATGCCTGGTTTCTCCAGCCTTTAGAGCTCAACAGTCGCTTTACTGTATATTACAACACACTATATTATACATCTGCTGTATGTAGTGCTCATGTGTACTTTATTGTGGGCAGCGTACCTGGCAGGCTCAACTCAGGGCTGGATTTAACCCTTTATATGCGGAAGTAATCTCACTACAAATCCAGCGTCACTTCCTGTAGCGGTCTCTTTTGACCATGAGGTGCGGATCTCCACGCGCTGCTGTCTCGTGGTGAGGAATAAGTTACTTTACCATCTCATTGTAATACTCTCACAGTGAGGACAACATGTCAATAAAGGTGTATGTCTGCTGCAGGGGAACATTAGTTAAATACGGACACAGTTTTAACGAAAAATCGCTCTGGTCCGACTTTGGTCATGAGGTGTGTCTGTGTAGAGCTGCAACGATTAGTCAATTAATCTATTAGTCGATCGACAGTAAACTGATTAGCAACTATTTTGATAATTAACTAATTATTTTCCAGCAAAAAATCTAAAAATGTAATTGTTCCAGGTTCTCAACTGTGAAAATTTGCCACTTTTCTTGGTCTTACATTCTAATAAATTGGAATATTTTTGGGCTCTGGCTATTGGTCAGACAAACCAAGACATTTGATGAGGTCATCACATATTGTGATGGGCAATTTTCAGTTTCCTGATGTTTTATAGACCAAACGATTAATCAATTAATTGAGAAAATAATCTACAGATTAAGCGACAACAAAAATAATCATTAGATTCAGCCCTACTGTACACTGACACATTTATTAACATAGGGTTCAATCATTTGATAATTTAAAAATAGCATGTCTGCAAGTCAATGTGTATTTTTATATAATTAGTGACCATTAGCTGTCTCTTTAGTTTATGTTAGTAAATATTAAAAATGGCTGCATTAAGTTAATCGCATACAAGACTTATCTGGGCGGCTTAGTTAAATAATTATGGCTGGTAAATGTCACTGTTCATATTTTATTAACCTACAAATAACTGACATAATCAGAAGTTTTACATCTGATCTTTGACATATTCGTACTTTATTTCAGTATTTCCATCCTATGCTACTTTATTCTTCACAGTGACAAATATTGTATTTGTACTCCTACCTTTATTTGACAGCTTTAGTTACTTGTTACTTTGTACATGCTAATATAATGTAGTACTATACTGCTAATCTACCCAGTAGTATAAAAAGTTGGCTCCACAGTGACAAGCGTCTCTCTGTTCATGCCTCTCACATCCTGTGCTATATGTTCTTTGGCCAGGTTGGTATTTACAAAAAAAAAAGGTATCTGGTTGAATAAAAGATGGGTCATACGGGTCCTTGAGTGTCTGCTCTTCAGTATTTTCTTTAACTATTGATCACATCAGGAGCCTGCCATCAAGAATATTTGTATTGTTGTGGTCTATTTGTTGCTCGTCACTGTCTGACTGGAATTTTTTTTGTTTTGTTGTCTCCTCTTCCAGCTCTCCTAAACTCGTAACGCAGGGAGATGGTCACGATGTTCGGAGGTCTGGATGTGCTGCAGATGACAGGAACCCACCTGGACTTCCTGATGGAGCAACATGTCTACAAGAGGAAGACTGACGGTAAGCTGGACTTTTGTTTTCCATTAATGGTTCATCTGTTTCTTCATCTTTTCTTCACTAATTCTAGCATAAATAAAGAAGAAACATTGTGTCTGTTGTGACAGTTATATGTGAATTTGTACTCCTGCAGTTTTGAATACATCCTTCTTTCTGACTGTCGAGACTCAAATCAATTTGTTTGTGGAAATGAGTTATCCATGAGGTTTCTGGTGTATGTATGTTTCAGTAATGAGTTTATGAAGTCATATTTACAGACTTTTCTGTATCAGGTGTAGTGATAATGTGTGAAAACTGTCATGTTGTCCCTGAGTAATGTTTAAGGCTCACTTTTGTTACTTTTTGCCAATTTTCACCAAAAATACAANCTATTTGTTGCTCGTCACTGTCTGACTGGAATTTTTTTTGTTTTGTTGTCTCCTCTTCCAGCTCTCCTAAACTCGTAACGCAGGGAGATGGTCACGATGTTCGGAGGTCTGGATGTGCTGCAGATGACAGGAACCCACCTGGACTTCCTGATGGAGCAACATGTCTACAAGAGGAAGACTGACGGTAAGCTGGACTTTTGTTTTCCATTAATGGTTCATCTGTTTCTTCATCTTTTCTTCACTAATTCTAGCATAAATAAAGAAGAAACATTGTGTCTGTTGTGACAGTTATATGTGAATTTGTACTCCTGCAGTTTTGAATACATCCTTCTTTCTGACTGTCGAGACTCAAATCAATTTGTTGGTGGAAATGAGTTGTTATCCACGAAGTTTCTGGTGTATGTATGTTTCAGTAATGAGTTTATGAAGTCATATTTACAGACCTTTCTGTATCAGGTGTGGTGATAATGTGTGAAAACTGTTATGTTGTCCCTGAGTAATGTTTAAGGCTCACTTTTGTTACTTTTTGCCAATTTTCACCAAAAATACAACAATTTTAACTTCTGTTTTAAACTTTCTTTTAACTCTTATTTTGTCTTATTTCTTGCTACAAGTGGACACTGTTCACTGTATTAGAAGAGGCCTGACCTAGGACAGTCGAATCACTGTGATCACAGGACCTTGACCAACTACATTAATAAAGCTGTCTGTGCTTTAACTTTGAGTGTGGCATGTAATTTGGCTTCCTTGTGTCTTCCCCTCTCTAGGTGTGTAAACCATTAACCTGACTGCTGTCAGTCGGGGCTGTTGTTGCCATCGAGAGTCCAGCCGATGTTTGTGTGTCGTCTCCTCCAGGAACACAGGGCAGGTCAGTTTATGACAGGCTGCATCTCTATGTGCACCATGTTCTGTGTATTAATGTTAAGCTGATTGCATTGTACTAAACATGCAGCACACCATTAAAGCCTGCCACTGATCACGTCAGTGTTCAGGTGTCGGAAGTGTGCCAGAGCGATGCGGCCGGGTTTTCGCTAACACCATGAGGACTGCTGTCCCATGACTGGGGTTTGATAGTGACCTGAGCCACACTTGAACATTAAATACTCTCTCTCCTACTCCACTGATTGGGTACCTTCTGCAGGCCCAGTTACACTTAATGCTGGAACATCTGCAGTATTTGTTGCCTTGTTTCTTCAAAGCAAATGGCAGCATGTTTCCATGTGAAGCCCACAAAGCACTGCTGCCGGTTACTTCAATTGTGTTGGCTTCAGTGAATCAGCAGATTCTTCAGTGACCGGATCAGACCCATGTGCAGGCACATTGTGAGGCTGTGAGCTGTACTGGTTTCTTTCATTGGAAAAATGATGAGGGATGCAGAAACTACAGCTGAAGACAATATCATTCTTTGCCCCAGGGGCTGTTATGAAATCTAGACTGGCTGATTAAAAGCCTCATGTGGCATAATTGCCCATCAGTTGTCTGTACTTGGCTACCAGACATTACTCTCTTCAGAGTGTGAATGCTCTGTGGGTGTTGAGCTCTGGGATTACTTAACAGGAAGATGCTGGACAATGAGGCCACCCTACCTGGTTGTGTTAAAGCACAGTTCTTGTACATGCTTTATATGAACTGTGTTGACACATTTTCAGCATGTTTGTCAGAAACATTGGCTCAACTATTCAAACCAGTGACACTCTGGTAAGACCAGGTGTCGCGTCTTTTAAGTCTTGTATGTGTCAACTCCTGTTTGCCTTTTTACTGTCTCATTACTCCCTATTTGATATTGTGTAGGAAAGTAAAAACACCAATGTGTCTGTGTGACTAGGGTCGACTCTGCGGGTCTGATGTGGAGGATGTCAGCCAGAGAGGTGTTGAGGATGATGGGGACCAACACCAGGGAGCACTCCTGGGTAGTTGTCTGCCTTAGATTGAGAAAGAAGAACTGGCGGCAGCTGAGAAGGCCAGAACCAAGAGGACTACCTGGGCGAGTGGACCATCCCAGCACCTGAGTTTGCTCCAGCTGAGGTGACAGACTGGTCTCAGGGTGTTCAGGTGCCCTCTGTGCCCATACAGAAGTTCCTGAGTGGCACTGAAAGTCTGGGCCCATCTACCAAGCTGTTGTAGATATTTTATCTTTATATAATGGCAAAGAGGGATCCATTTCTTTGTTTCAACATTTAGAATGAATCTTGTTACCATGGACTTCTTTCGAGTTGTAGGATCCTACCATCTTGTATACTAAGTATTTTTCACACTGTTTCTTGTTCCTACAGAGAACTAGAGTACCCAGACTGCCTCTGAAGACTGATCTGCACACCCCACTGCACGGGCCTCAGACTGGGACAATGCTAGCTCTGACTGGTCCGAAGTCACATCCATCAAAATACATGAGAAACGCACAGCACTGTGAGCTGAGAAATCAATAAAGCTGGTTGTTCATAAAACTGTTTAGTTTCATTTTGCACGATCAGAATCAAATTCAGAATCGGACTTAGTTATTGCCCAGTAGGTTTGCACATAGAAGGAATTTGACTTGGTGTGTTGGTGCATAATATATAGACCCAGTAAGTAGAAAACGTGAGAAAAGGAAAAGGTGACAGCAAATACTGCGAGTCAGAAACATAGCCTAAATATAAAAATCGACACTAAAAATATGAAAAATATAAAGATATACATATAGACAATATGACAGTTATTTAGATGAAAGAACTCTACAGATGTATATAGGAGTGTGCAAAATATTTGCCAAGAATGTGTGGTAATGTAACGCAGTGGGGGAGGTGGGTTGGGGTCAGTCACACATATAGTCTTCAATGAATGATGTATGCACACAATCGTAATATAGTTAAAATATGAAATGTGTCTAATGTTTATATTTATTGGGAGTACATAGCATGGTTCAAGGCCACATACTATGGCATTAATAGCCTAAGCTAGTGTACAACACCTGTCCACAACTGCTTTAATAGAAGTACAAAACCCAACAGGAAAAGCATGTAAGATGATACAAAATGCAAACAACGATACAGTAAAAATACAATAAAACAACTTAATAAAAGGCACCTGATCTTTCCTGGCTACATCAGTTATCCCTCCTAAAACATTTCTATTTTAATTGAAAATTATCCCATTCATGATCCATGTTGAGTTCTGTGGGTAAAGACAGAACTTATCCACTTGATTTCAAATTTTATTTGCAGGTCTCTGCCTTCACTGGCTGCTGGCTCATACTTACCACTGCACATACACTTCCCTGTATTATATATGCTTTCATACATATTTATACTACTGTCCATACTGTATATATATCTGACTTATTGTGTATTCATGTTTTACCGCTGTCTATAGTTTTACTTAAACCTGCATTATATATTTTGCCTATGGTAACTGCTGCACATGTTCATGATGTGCATATCTTAGCATATTCATATGTACCCCTCACTGTTTATACTATTTATTAACACTATACACATACATTACTCTGCACTTTACTGCTTTTTGCATTTCTGGTTAGATACAAAACTGCATTTCACTGTGTCAGTGCTTGTACTCTCTGCAATGACTATAAAGTTATATCTAATCAGATATGTCGTTGTCATGCACAAACATGTATGTAAGAGTAGTATTTATAATTGCCTACAACCTACATTGTAATTGCAACACTGTATTTGAATTTATTTCAGGAAGCTATCACTGTGGTAACGTATGTACATACAGGGGTTGTGAGATTGACAGGTCATTCACTATTAGCATCATGCATGCACTTGAAATTGAAATTTTGCAAGGTGGGGTCTACCCTGAGCTTGGGTGTTAGGGACGCTTAGGAGGCCAGTGCCTTATCCATTAGGCCACTGGGGCATTTGCATTTATTTAGGAAAACATACACAATTTATAACAATGTACTTATTTAAGAATGCTTAAAACATCTAGTTTATGGCTGTATTTTATTGCTGTGTCTTGTATAAGAAATATATTTTGTCAAAGTTCAAAATCCTTCGCCGCAGCCATAGCTATCTGTTCCGTTGCTAGGCAACAAAGAACACACCACCGAATGAAGTTCAGTGAAGAAGAGTCGAGCTGTTTCCGGTTAAGCCCCAAACTGTTTTTTGACTACAAAATAAATGTCACTCGAGCGCAGTATTCTGAAACGGTTGCAATGCCCGAGCTTTTCCGTCGATTGCCATGTCCAACTTGGGGTTCGGCCCGCTCGGAGGTTTTCAGAGTAAGGCCATAATATGGGTTACATCAACACTTCAGCCTGAAAACGTCCTTAAATGCCTCGCTACATTGTCAGGTCATTTGCTTTTGTTTTTAATTTGAAAATATGAGAGCGGAAGAATCCATCAATGCTGCTGCTAAACCAGCAGCTAGCTAACGGTAAGATCGTACATAGCAAAATCCTCCACGAGATGGTGGAAAAACTTGTTAAACTGTAATTTTATCACGGCCATGTTAATCGTAAGAGAAGTTAGTTAACGTTGGTAGCATTACCTGCCTGGTTTCAGTGAAAGATGAAACTAGGTAGCTAAAACCAAACGTTAGGTAGCGAACGTAACAGCTAACACTTTGTGTTATCACAGACAGGAACGTTACCTAGGTTAGTGATAAACAAGTCTTAGCTAGCAACCTCTTCAAGAAAGACTCGTCGACATGGTGAGTTAACGTTTCTGCAGACCTCATGTCAGGACTGTTACAATGATATAGCAGTCTCAGAAGTTGACCTATATCTGAAATTGTCGTGCATGTTGGTCCCAACCCACGTAAAGTTGTGTGATAACTTCCAATTTTACAGATTCTCTCTCGCGTGAAGCCGGCCGTGGGGGGAGAGACACCGGCGAGCATCAGTGACAAAAAGAAGAAAAACAAAACAAAGGTTCCCCGCTTGGAGGAATACCTGCAACAGAGAGACTACCTTGGGGCCTTCACACTGTTAGAGGTACTTACACACATATAACTTAAAAACTCTATCCACATCATGGGTTAATAAAGATTAAAATTGTGTGGGTTTGAGGGCATTTTAAAGGGCCACCCTTCACTTGAAGGGCAGGTGAGAGATCCCATGCAGACATGCATTCATGCATCTCAAGTAATTGAATCCACCAGCTCTGTGTGTACTGTAATGCAGCTGAGGAGAGTTAGACAATGTGCACAAGGTCTCAAAAAGGCCCAATAAAGTGTCCCATCATAATTATTATTATTACTAGAGTACTAGAAATAATACAACAAAATACAACACTATGATTTAACAGAACTGCACTAGTTTCAATACCACTGTAGTAAATGCTGAATAAGCTTTTAATAAGTCAGAGAAATTGGTTCAGTGAAATGAATCCAATGGATTAAGTCCATCCGTCTATCATCGGTCCTTCATATCGCTCCAAATTCAAGGTGGTGGGAGGCAGGAGAAGGAGACAGGGAAGCTTGGAGGATGTGTGGTGTAGCAGTAGAGGCCAGAGTGGGCACATTACACTATGGAGAGAAAACTGCAGTACAGAAATGCCAAAGTAGATTTGAAGCCATTTAAAAACAGTGTCATCAAATGTTTCAACTGTAAAATGTCCCACTTAGTATGTATCTTGGTCACACGCACAAAAAAACAAATCTAAGAGTTTGTATCGAGATTGTTTATGTTTCAAGAATATTACTATCAGCCAATATATTGTTATTGGATTTTTAAAAAATTCCAAATATCAATATCAGTACTGGCTTCAAATGTCCAATATCAGTCGGACTATATTCTGTGTTTCTAATTTCTTACAACTGCACGGTAACAGCGACCAGTACAGCTGTGTAGACTCTTGGGAGGTGAGTTTCCCCTCTTAAGACCAATGAAGTAAATGGTCTGTTAATTACTGTCTTTGGCCTGCCTGTGATTGATTAGTTCAGGATATAAGCAGTAATTTCCTGTAATAAAAAATATCCAAATGTGATGGTTCAGTTTGAGTAGCTCGGTTGGCTGAGATTAAACTTCTGGGCTACCACTTGCCCCTGTGGCTGAATAAATAATTTATCCACTTTTTTCACAGAGGGGCTAACTATTTGTTTTTCAACTGCAATGCCTCCTGTAGATTATCCTGTGTCGTACCCTGGAATTAAAGTTTCAGAAATAGAATCACTCCTCATCTATGCTACAGACAACACTGCATTACTGAGTGCTGCTGCTCTGCTGCTGATGTGTTGCTGTGTCATCTCTAGTTTCAGAGAAGTATTGGCGAGAAAGAGGAGCATGCGGACCTTTGGATTGGCTACTGCGCCTTTCACTTGGGTGATTACAAGAGAGCTATGGAGGTATTTTTTGTTGGATACGTGTGTGTCTAAATGAGTGTGTGTAGCTGGGTACACAGAATTTCACATAAAGTGCCTTAAATGCAGTATTTAAATAACTAATTATGTATACCTGTTGGATGGCTGGATAAGGACGTGACTGACAGTTTTTGTAGGATCACGTTAGTAATATTTCCTTATCATGTTCTGACAGGAGTACAAGGCTCTGACCATGAAGCCTGAATGTCCTGCTGAGGTGTGGGTCTATCTGGCCTGTGCGCTGTTTTTTCTGGGGCTCTATAAAGAGGCTGAGGATGCTGCATCTAAGGGTAGGCTTTCCAGCTGAGTACATCTGTAAATTCCTCCTTTGTGCTGTATGTTAACCACTTACATCTACATTTTGTACAGTGTTGTTTGGTAAACAACCCTCTTACTGGTGCTAATAAGCATTTGATTATCTCTAGCTCATCAATACATCATCAAAATGTGAACAAGTCAACTGGTCAACATACCTAATTTAAAATAAAAATGTATATATATATACATACACACAATATTTTTGCAATTGACTTGGACAAAATTGGTGTCAAAATGCTGTGGGTTCTAAATATCAATAATTATTGGTTTATTTTTCAGTTATGTACTCATTGATGTCATTTCAGTTACAAAGCACACAGATCTAACTGACATACACTTATATATATATATCTTATATATGTATAATGGGGTTTTTTTGTAGCTCACCAAAACATAATTCAAATGTCACCAAGTATGCACGTCCAGAAAGCCCATCATTTTTTGTGCACAGGGTTGTCCACATACTTTTGGCCATACAGTATATTTTTGGACCACCTTTCATTAAAACAGAAATTGTGCACCAGGCTTTATTCAAGAAGTCTAATAATAGGTTTTCATTGTGAAGCAGCCTGAGGTACACAAAGTGATTCAGTAGAGCAGATTTTGCTAAATGGGGTTGCTGTACACTTTTAGTCCCGTTAATGCACTCCCATTTTTTTGCCAGATCACATACAGTGCTGCTCAGTCAGTTATGTGATTGCTGAGAGCAAGGTTATGATGTCAATGAATTGTGCCTTTTATTCTCATGTGGTTTGCTGTCTAACTAAATTTGGTATCTCTTGTTCTCTGTAGCACCGATGTCCCCCCTTCAAAACCGACTACTCTTCCACTTGGCTCACAAGGTTGGAGAACTGTTATATTATTTTAGTATTTTGTATTGTAGAAACAGGTTTATGTCTCTTAATATGAGAGAAACATACAGGTCTGTATTCATGTCATACAATACTGATCTTATAGTTTATTCCATCTTGTTTCATCTGAGCTGAATAATGAGGAAAGTTTTGTGGTATTTCCAGCATTTGTGTAATAGATTTTCTTTCATCTCAACACAGACCTGATAAAATCCCTTTGGTTACCCTTTTCTACCGTCTTGAGATATACGAGTATTTCCACGTTTTATGACATATTTGTTCCTAAGTGAGATTCATGTCTTCTTGCTTTTTCCTCCGGCCTTTTGTAACTTTTTGTGTCACCATGATCCCATTTCTGAATAATGTATTCCTTCATTTTCTGCTGTCTCCATATTGTGTCTCAGTTCAACGATGAGAAGAAGCTGATGGGTTTCCACCAGAACCTGGAGGACGTGACCGAGGACCAGCTGAGCCTGGCATCCATCCACTACATGCGCTCCCACTACCAGGAGGCTATAGACATCTATAAACGCCTTCTACTGCAGAACAGGTCTGTGTTTTCCCCTGCCTTTTACTCTCTTAAATTAGTTTCACGGTCCTGCTGCACTTGGGCGCATGTGCCACCCGAGCACCACCTTGACAGGTGTGAGTTGTTAATGGAGGAGTGTTAGATTTCATGTGCTTCACGCCTTGTGGAACCATAAAGATAATTCAAGTGTCAGTGCAGCAGACCTGCTGAGCTAGCTTCCTCTAAGGCTGATATACTCTATCTGTAGTAGTAAGGGTGAGAAATTGAAAGACTTTGATTTCACTAGATATCCTGTGCCACTTCCCCTTTACTGATATATTCATGGCTTTGGTGCATCACTGGGCCAAGGTGCATCTGAGGTTTTTTACAGCTGACAGTAGCTCTAGTTGCAGGCCTCTGCAGCAGCTCTGAACACACTTTTTGTTGGAATGCAAATTAGCCTTGCTACTACTACTGCTTCCTCTGGATGCCAACAGAAAAATGCAAAAATATCACAATAGGGTTATGCTAAAAATTTGCATATTTTCCTTAGAGAAGATTGCAGAAAAACTCAGAGCTCCAGCCCATTTCCCCAAAGTGTTGATGTTCCTGGACTGGAAATGTTGTTTTGTGTTAGCTAGCCTGCAAAGATCCACTTTTAAAAACTCATTTCTGACATTCAGGTGTCCCCCTGTTTGTGTCTGTTTGTTCCTGTGGTAACTTCTTGTCTCTGGCTTTCGTCCACTATTTCAATAAAAATCCATTATAAAAATATCTCCATTTAGAAAGATATTTGTTATCATAATATACAATCATAATAAGATCTGTCATTTGCTGAAATGCTACAGTATGTTGACAATGAGAATTGTCTATGAAAGAAAAAATCTACGATGCTGTATATTCTTCAAACTTTTATAGAACTTTTATTTTACTTTTAAGTATTCAGTCTGGCTGAACTCTGGCCCTCTGAGTCCCACATGGGACAACAGGTTAACACACTCAATTAAAGACAGATCTCA
>NTHP01000146.1:1226597-1242205 GCA_003416845.1 Oplegnathus fasciatus
AAAAAAAAATTATCAAATTGCATCTTGTCTTACAGAGATTTCCTGGCCCTGAAAGTTTACGTGGCTCTGTGTTACTACAAGCTGGACTACTATGATGTGTCCCAGGAGGTGTTGGCTGTGTACCTGCAGAGCATGCCTGACTCCACTATTGCCCTCAACCTCAAGGCCTGCAACCACTTCAGACTCTACAATGGCAAGGCAGCTGAGGTACTTAGTGTTTGATTGCTGCATATCCTGGCTGATATTTTGGTTGTTCTTCTTATTGACGTGTTTTCACACATTCTATCGATATTTGTGTAAGAATTGACCACCCAAAAGGTCAAAGGTCAAAGGCTACATTATTTTAACAATTAAATGAAAAAGCAAAAGAAAACCAAAATATATATTTCACTGCATTTTTATTTTCAAATCTCCGTCCGTGTTTGTGCTTCTATCAACATGCACCATCAGCTTAACATAAAAAATCCAACAACTAATACAATGGCAGATATTTGAAATTAAAGCAACAGTTCACAGTGCTGGAACTTTTAGCGAGAAGGAACTAATTGAAGGTATTTTCAGTGGTGTCAGTGCACAGTATTTGTGCTTTTACTTTGACTTACGTGTGTGCTCTCCCCCTCTAAGGCTGAGCTGAAGAACCTAATCGACATCTCCTCCTGCTCCTTTGAGTTTGCTAAGGAGCTTATCCGACACAACCTGGTAAGCTCTTCACAAGCTCGAACTGTGAGTGTGTAGGTGTGTAGGTGTGTGACTGTGTGCGCACACACTAGTGACTTACATGCTACTTTTCCACACTCTGAACCACTCCCCTGTGTACTGCAGGTGGTGTTTCGTGGTGGGGAGGGGGCGTTACAGGTTCTCCCTCCTCTGATCGATGTGATCCCCGAGGCCAGACTCAACCTGGTCATCTACTATCTCAGACAAGGTGTGTATCCATGACATTGAAGTTTTCTGGAACAAGGAGCAGGATTTCACTGTAAAATGAGGAGTAAAGCATTAAAGATCTAGATCTTTAGACCTTTTATTTACAAATGCGACACACACTGTCCCTTTCTCCTCATCACACCGTCACATTTATCATGCGACATTTAATGTAAATGCAGCATCCCTGATTCAATGTTGCAGTTAACTTGATGTATAGTTAAATAAATGTCACATTTCAGAGAAAACCTACCCTAGCTCAGGGATTCACATGCTCCATTTTACACTTCCAGACGATGTCCAGGAAGCCTACAACCTCATCCAGGATTCGGTGCCCACGACACCTCAGGTAATGATTCAAAGTGACATTGAGTTTGAATGTGGTATTACATTTGTTCTTTCAAGCGCGATGTAACTATTGGACCTCATTAAGGGACTTCATTTCACTCTAACGGGAAAAACGATACAGTAGCTGTGTTTAACTGCAACCAGTGCTACAGTAATAATGACTGTTGTGTGTTCAAACTTTTACAGGTTGCGCTCTTTTACAGGAAAGAAAATGTACAATGAATCAGACCAGAATCATGCCAGATTAAATGAAGCCTGTTAATAAACCTCTTCCCTCACGGTCCACTTCAGTTCCTGAAGAGCTTTTTTTCTTTTATGTGACCAGTTTTTATCTTCAAAAGCACCTTAACAGCACCTGGATATGAAAGCATGTGAAGTGTTTGTGTCTCTTTTATAAAATTTTTTACTTGCTGAAGTGGATTTTTGATGGGGTTTGAAGCAGAAATGAAGAAAGTTCTTAAAAGAAATATTTCACTTGGTTATATTTTACCCACAAGTGAGTTATTGCTTTTAAGTGGGGTTTTTTTCTGTGTGTTTTCTGTTGAGCTAATCAGGGTCGCCTTTCTCCCTTTTTGAATTCTTTCAGAATAAAGGGACTAGACAAGAGAGCATATGAAGTTTTTCACTTAGATCATGTCTTTTCTCAGGAGTATATTTTGAAAGGAGTGGTAAATGCCGCATTGGGACAAGAAATTGGATCAGTGAGTATTTCTGTTAAATAAATAGCTACACAAATGTGATGACGGTGAATCCCAGACAAATGTTTGTTACTCTCTTTCAGAGGGACCACCTGAAAATTGCTCAGCAGTTCTTTCAGTTGGTCGGAGGCTCGGCCAGTGAATGCGGTACACTGAATTGAAATTTGATCAGTATGATCCTTTAAAGCAACAGTGTGTGAGCACATGTTTATAACATATTCTTCACTTTCAGATACTATTCCTGGCAGACAGTGCATGGCCTCCTGCTTCTTCCTCTTGAGACAGTTTGAAGATGTTCTCATATATCTAAACTCAGTCAAGGTCAGTGCTGCTCAGTACAAGGCACACATTATATGCTACGTTCCTGTTAAGAATCACAGTGATGTTACTTTACTGTGGCATCAGTATGGAAGTGGGAGTTGAAAAAAAGACTCCCACGCACTGGGTGATAGGTGTCACTTCAGATGACAAGTGGTGCTTTGCAGATGCAATGCACTTATTCAGGCGTGTGTTTTTCTTTCTTCTCTGTGATTTGCACCGCCAACAAAAAGCAGACATTTTGCATGCACTTTTGTTTGGAGATGCGTACACTAGGCATAACTGTGCTTTTCTTTTTGCAGGGTTACTTCTATAATGACGATACGTTCAACTTCAACTACGCTCAGGCTAAAGCAGCCCTTGGCAACTACAAAGAAGCAGAAGAGGTACCTTACTTCAGCATACATCTATACAACAGCTTTTTAGAGGCTTTGATTAATTTTGACACGCTGTTGACTGTTGTTTTGGACTCATTTTAATATTTCTTTCAGGTTTTTCTGCTGATTCAGAGTGAAAAAATCAAGAATGACTATGTTTACCTCAGCTGGCTGGCACGATGCTGTATGTATAGTGGTCGTACTGATGATGATATATTTAACCACAAAAATCTTTGTGCACCGCAAATTCATTCATGT
The DNA here is from genome assembly GCA_003416845.1 of Oplegnathus fasciatus. NCBI lineage: Eukaryota > Metazoa > Chordata > Actinopteri > Centrarchiformes > Oplegnathidae > Oplegnathus > Oplegnathus fasciatus. Next base: position 1,229,518 of record NTHP01000146.1, read on the forward strand.
AGCACAATTCAGCCACAAGATTTCTGGGAGATGTCCGATTGTTAGCCTCAGGCTTGTAAAGAATTTAGGGTCACTCTTTCACTCAGCCAGTGTTACGCTCAACAGCTCCATTAAAAGATTTTTCTTCCTTTCTTGGCTTAATCCACATCAATAAAACCGGCCCGTAGGCGTTTCATATTTTCCAAATCTGAATCTATAAAGGTTGCCGAAACTGCCTGTGAATGATGGATTATTGAACACTCGTCTTGTTCTTGTCAGACATAATGAACCAGAGGGGTCGGCTTGCCTGGGAGCTCTATCTGAAGATGGGCACTTCCTCTGATTCCTTCAGTCTGCTGCAGCTCATTGCCAACGACTGCTACAAGGTGACCCCATCCTCTGTCCTCTGCCATCGCGTATCATCTGTGGTGACCACGTAAATGGGAATACAAGTGTAAATGTGTGAATTGTTGCTGAAACAATTAGTCAATTAATCGCTTAGTCGATCACCAACCATTTTGATAATCAATTAATTATTTAAGTCATACATCAAGCAAAAATGACAAACATTCTCTAATGTGACTTTCACTGTTTCATGTTATTGCATGTTGAATATCTTTCAGTTCTGGACTCTTGTCAGACAAAATAAGTAATTTGAAGACATCACTGTGGGTTCTGGGAAATTGTGATGATGATGACATTTTTCACAGTTTTTTTGGAAAAATGTCAGACAATTAATTGGAAAAATAATTCATTAATAATAAATAAATTAATAAATATTAAATAATCTTAAATAATCTTTAGGTGCAGCCCTAGTATGAATTTTTATTTTCCTTTTTCCTGTGAATTTAAGTATAGGGCTGCATCTAATGATTATGTCCATTATTGGTTAATCTGCAGATTAGTTTCTCGATTAATCAATTATGATTATTAATTGGTCTGGTGACATCTTCAGATGTCTTGTTTTGTTCAATCAACAGTCCAAAACCAAAAAGGTTTAAGATGATGGCACCATCAAATTTTGAGCATTTTTGCTTGAGAAAAGACTCAATTTTCAATTTTCTGTTAATCGACTAATTGCACCACCTTCGTTATAATACCATAATTTATTGTGAATGTTCCTTCAGTCCTGTGCTACGAAATTCCAAGGCATACCTGTTTTCTGAACTCAAATATGTCAAATGTATATAAAGGCTTGATTCCCAAACGTCTGTATTCTGTACCTGCCTGTTTTTGTGACATTTTTCTCATACCAGTTTCGGTTCTGTTATTGGGAAGTCAACATGTTGCATACTAGTGCTCATGATCACAGCCTGTTGTTTCAGATGGGCCAGTTCTACTATGCAGCCAAAGCGTTCGATGCACTGGAGAAACTGGACCCTGGCTCCAACTACTGGGAGGGCAAGAGAGGAGCGTGTGTCGGCATCTTCCAGCTCATACTGGCAAACAAGGAGTCCAAGTATGTTTGTCTCTTTTTCCTGTGTAATAACCTGGGTCTTGATTTTATCATTACAGATTTAACTAGTTTTCTAGTTCTTTTTTGTTGCAAAACACCATTCGTTAAAGAAGTCACTACGCAGTAAAACTGAACTACATCGACTCACGTATCAAACTTCTGTCTGTTTGACTGGGTGTGATGTCTAAATAAAAGAAACATGAGAGATGGTGTATTCTTGATCTTGATCTAATCTTGTTTCCTCACATATCCTGTTTGTGTTCTAGGGAGACTCTGAAAGAGGTGGTGCCTCTGCTGCAAAATTCAGGAAACCCCCAGGTTGAATACATAATCCGAGCTCTGAGGAAGTGGGCCAAAGACAACAGAGTCCTCCTCTCATGATGGTCTTCAGCACCGAACCTCAGCTCACTGCAGGTCTTCATCAAGAGTAGCTACATTATGCAGACATCAGTGCATTTGGTCCTTTCACTTGAATTGTATGAATTATATCTATGCCACATGAAACAAAGAAATACGTAACTATTATCTTTGCTATACTGTAGTGTTTTGTATTAAAAATATGTAAGTTTTGAATTGCAATTCTCTATGTACATGTATATTTGTATTAAAATGTGACCATGTATTTTTAAATGACTTTCATGTTGTTTTCAGTGATTAATTTGTATGAATTTCAGTGCAGTAACTGAGCTCATGCATGTTTTCCTTGCTTTTTTTTAAGCAATACAAAAATACAAAAACAAGAAAGAACTGAACAGTCAAGATCGGGCAGAAGATATGAGCGTATACTGTAGATAAATAAATAAATAAATAGCATTATCAAGAGCAAAATAAATATATATATATTTACAATTGTATTTACAAGAGATGATTAAAATGATAGATATTTTGACATGTCAAATTTTTGTTTTCTATTAATCTTTGATATGAATGAAATTAAGTAAATGAAGCAGAAATAAATGAAAAGATAAGCGTCTGTTAGTCCACTTGCATTATGTGAATGTGATATTTCCCATGTAAATATGAATAAGATCCACCACACGAGTATCCAGGTTATTTTTGACCAGGTCAAGAGATGTAAATGAGGAAACATATTCAACTTTGAAGGACACTCAGTTCTGTATTTCTTTCCATGCATGTGTATGTACTGAAGAAAACAGATGTTCAATAGTTTATATTGCAGAATAACAGAAAATACAAGGATCCAACCCAAACTTAAGTTTCTTCACACAGTTTAATGTCATCAGGAGCATGGCTATACTTCATACTAACTGTGAAGGTTTGGAGTATGTAGTGTGTTGACAGAGGAAAAGTATAAAAATATAAAGAATACTAAAATAACAACCTTTATTTTTTGAGTGTGCTGTTAAAGTACACTATCGTCCTACATTGCATTGCACAAAGGAACTGGAGAAGCTGCTCACAGCATGAGAACAAAATGTGAACGGTGGTGAGGTGGCTCTAAGGAAACAAATAAACTAAGTATTCTTTCATAACAACGAGTCAATCTCTGGAAAAACATTTCGCTTTTTTCTGAGTGGAATTTATTTGGCAATGGCATATCAAAGTTGCAGTTTGATTAACATGCACTCTCAAGGAAATTGAATCGAACGCAACTGGATTTCATCCAAGAGGCTTCATCAGTTCGTGCTTGTTTAACCAGGCTAGACTGGTCCAACTAGCACGAAGTTGCGTTCGATTCAATTTCCTTGAGATAACTATGACCTGGATGAATGAGAATATTCACAGGCTGGCCTGAAGTGTGTCACAACCACTGTCCAAAGTGTTGATCCATGGATGTGGGAGCTGTCTGAGATACTTTCAATAGTCTATTCGCTTACTGCGATGGGATCTTCACAGCTGGCGGGATTTGTATTGTAACGGTTACTGTAATTTAGAATTCACTAAATTCTGTTGTTTTTTTGTGCAATTTGGTCATCTCTGTGTTGAGGAAGAAGTTTCTGAAGTTTTGTGCGTGAAATCTTACTGTTAACAAGTAACTAAAGCTGTTAAGTAAATGCAGTGGAGTTAAAAGTACAATATTTCCCTCTGAAATGTCATGGAGTATAATTATACTCCAATATACTACTTAAGTTCTTAGTTCCACCACTATATATTAGGTTATAACAATGTCAGAAGAAAATAAAAAATATCTAAAGGAAGAAAATTGGTTGATTTTGCTATTATCATTGGTTTTTTTTACACATACATCAGGGGGTAAATGTGGGTCTCCAAAGAATGTTCAAGTAACATGAATTTCAGCCGGCATAACTTTAGCACTCAAGTGTGTCACGACGGCTGTCCAGGTTGCTGGTCCTGGGGCAGCCAAGAGTGCTGGAGCTGCATGAGGATACTGACCATCGACTATATAAGGATGCATATATGTGTCAGTAAAAAAATGAAAAAATAAAGACACTAAAATGGATTGAGGCATTGACTGGCCTCTTTTGTGAGACTGAAACTAAACAAATCCAGCCTGGGTAGTTTTAGTCAAAACCAAAATCTTATTTGACCTCTTTGGAGTAACTGAACTATGTGGTCATAGCTAAAAACTTTATTAAAAAAATCATACCATATATCATATTACCTGCTGGCTAATGCTAATACTTGCTAATCTATATATTTTAGATTTTCTTCCTGTAGACAGTTCAGATCATAAATTGCAGACATGTTTGGTGTCAACCGTCCCTCAAATAGCAACAACACATGCAAAAACACACACATTATTATGACGTTGATATAAAATACAGTAAATACAATACTGTATGTTTTTCTAATGGTCTGTGTGAGGACTTCGCCTGTTCTCCTGAGCCCCAGCATATATGATCCTTCTCAGCTGTTTAATTTGTTATCTCCCCGGCACGCTGCAGGCCTCTGGCTAGTATGGCGGAATGGGAAATAAATGACACAGAGGGGAGTGAGCCCGTCACTCTGCCAGCCCACAGGCCTTCACATAAATAGCTTTTAACATGGGGATCAATAATGTTAAGTTGTGATTAAATAGATTATTACATTCAGAATTGGCCACCCCGGGGGCTGACACGTGTTTATGGAATAACCAAAGGAGAGCGCTCTTTTTAAAGAAGAGCTTGCTTTTTTTTGTATATATTTGGAATATGCCAGTTGTCATACAGTCCTTGGCAAATGTCGTGCAATATAGTGGAGAGGAGGACAAGGAGAGCATAGAGACTGAACTTTGAATTTGTACCTCAAACCCCTTAAATAGAGTCTATCACTAGAAAACAACAGCAGTAGGTAGTAGTGATTATTATTTAATTATTTAATTATTTAATTCTCTTTAATTACCTTGAGAGATGGGTTGGCCTTAACGGTTAACCTGTTTAAGTCTTGATGATCGAACCTTTTCTGTTGTTCTAAAGCTCGTTCTTCTTCTTCATCATTCCTTAATGGAGTATGGTGTCCCTCAAGGGTCAGTTTTAGGGCCGTTACCTTTCTCTGTTCATATGTTGCCAGTGCACCACATCCTTCAGCAATGTAAAGACTCTTTTCAGCAGGGGAAAGAGACTTTGAGTTGCATTGAAGGAGCACTCTGGCTGCCTTCTCCTCCTTCTCCCTGCTCAATGCTGCAGACAACATGGAGCTGGCAATCAGGTTTTAGAGCCCAGCACAGTACAGAAACTTAATCAAGGTAACAAATGACCTCCTCACAACAGACGATTCAGGTCTTGTTAACATCTAGGTCATCATTCTATTTGACCTCTGGGTCACCCTCTACACTGTCTACCATAGCATCTTCCTAAGCAGTATGACCGCCTACCTTGGCCTCACTGGTACCACCCTTTCCTGGTTCCGGTCTTATCTTGCTGATAAGAAGCAGTTTGTTAAAACCAGGGTCTCTAAATCCAACCCTGCCCCTGTCAACCAAGGAGTAACCCAAGGCTCAGTGCTTGGACCACTACTTTTCATCATCTGCCTGCTTCCTTAGGGTCATATAATCAGATTTCATGGACTCAGTTAGCATTGCTACGCTAATGATACACAACTCTACCTTCACACAAACCTTCCAACCACCTAATTTTTTACACTGCACTGTATTATATTCCTGTCTCAGCCAAAATAACATGCACTATATACAAAATGCAGCTGCACATGCTTTAACTGAATCCAGTACATCCAATACATGTGAACACATATCTCCCATTTAAGATGCCATCCAGTAGCTCCCATCACTTTATTCTAATGTAATTATTAGCATATAAAACCACTGATGATCTTGCTCTGTTTTAAATTAGTTACATCTTGACCCCATGTGTACCTGTTTGTAACCTGAGGTCCTCACTGGCAGCTTTGCTGGGGAAAGCTTCATCTAGACCAGGAATGACGGCATCTTTGCAGTCAGGGCCTCAAGGCTTTGGAATAGCCTGTTGGATGATCTCAGGTGAGGTTGCTCCATATCTGCTTTTATATCTCTTTTATAACCTATTTTCGCTCCTTAAAAAAGGGTCCTGATCACATGATTTTATTTAGTGTATTTTTACGTTTGCTTTATGTATTCTTAAGGTGTGATTTCATTGATGCTTTTGTTATCTGATGCTTTCCTCATGCTTTTACTTGTTTTGCACAAATGGACTTTACTTAACACATCATACAGGTCTTCTGTTTCATTGAAGCCCTTTGTGCTTTGTTTTCCCAATAGACCGCGAGTAGAACATGACTTCATTCTTTCAAAACTGAAACCAAATTTGTTTTACAAGGCTAATCCATTTCTGACGGCTTATTCTTCCAGCATAATAGGACCTCAAGTCCCTTTCTTTTCTGTGTGTGTGTGTGTGTGAGAGAGAGAGAGAGAGAGAGAGATATATTCTACCCCACAGCCTTTGCCAAATCCATTTGACTTCACACAGAAGTTCATTTATTAAATGTTTAATAGGCCCTTTTATTATGTATGCTTATAAAGATCCTAATAGAGATGTAAGGTAATGAAATTCTGCTTTCTTGAAAAGCTCATGAATCTCCATAACTTTCCTATTTCAAAGAAAATCTGTTCCAATTGATTCTGATGTTTTATTTACATGAAATTGTTCATTCCGTTTAATTAACTAAATATGATTTATCTTGCTTCCCCCATCTTCCAACATATTAATTGTACAGATAAAGTATTGTTTAGTAGCAGAATTATTGATAGAAGTAATCAAAGAAAGGCTGGAGTTGTGGTTTCTTGCATTTCCACAGGTCTGGTGGTGATACACTGACACTTACTGCAGGTGATACTTTGCTAACTGATCAAACCTCCTCTCAGGAGGCCTCAAACGGACCAAAATAGCTCCAATATCCACGTGTGCTGGAAGTGGAGGAGACTGGAAGTGGTGTGGCATAATGGGAAGTTTTCATAGAGGAGAGTTGGTGTGCTGATAAGTGGCAGATAGAGGTTTTACACTTGGCCGGAGCATATCGGTAATAGCTCCAGGAGCAGCAGTGTATTGACTCCAGTCAAGGAGATGGAGGAGGGAAAGAGGAAACATTTCTGTCTGCAGCTTGAAGAGGGTGACGCCCAGCTCTGGAAGAGTGCAGGTCTACAGGGAGGAGTATCTGCCATGGAACAGATGTCCTAGTCACAGAGGCTGAGGGTGCAATCACACCACCCATTTTTCTTTCTTTTTTTTGGGCAGGTGGAGGATGTTGGGTAGGTGGTACTCTGGTGCGTCAGTAGATTTAGTCAAGTTCACACTGTTCAGTTACAAGTAAAAAAACAACAGCGCACAAATTGCACAGAGCACAGTTAGTGGGAGTGACAGGGTGCATCTATTTGTGTAATAATCTGGAGGACAGAATGATTCAAAATAGATGCATTATTATTATCAGCTCATTTTATCAACACAGCTAGCATGCAGATTGACGAAAAAACATCCTCCAAAGCCTAATAATCTCTAGATAATGGGTGGAGTAGTTCAGGCTAGTCTGACGTTATGGCAGCTCTGAGTTAAAAGACTGTAACACTGTTGTACTCACGATGGACAGTCAAAAATAAAGTATAAAAATTGATGCAGCAGAACAATAAATACAATCTTTTTTATTTCACGCATTCTTCATCATCGTCATAAACAGACTTTGATGTGTAAAATCTGTGGGGTTCCCCTTTAAGTACGATACTTGAGTAAATGTACATAATTACTTTCACTTTTTAAACAATTAAACAATATAAAATGCACCTTCCACGTATGACATATAGAATTAATGAAGACAAATCAGTGTGTTGTAGTAAGGAAATTAACTTGCAGCCTCTTGAACAAAATGTTCAAGTGCTAAAGAAGTAGCTTAAAGGGGGCTAAAATGGATGTAGGCAGAAATATCACCACGTAACAGTCATTTGGAGCTACAATCCCTCCTTTCAGTTAATCTCAATCAGAGTTGGAGGTACATACAGGAATACACCTGCGGGGACATGGCTCTCGCTCTGTCCTGGGTGCCTTTCATTTGAGCTTTAGTTGTACAGTACAAAGTGTTCTAATCATGTGATGAGTGCGTCAGGTCGTAACTGTTCACTGTAGCCCCCCTACCTGCCTCCCTTGCGAGTGTCTTGACTTGGTCTTTGCTTTTCTTATGCCAAGGAGGTAAGTAAGGTGCTGAACACAATACATGTTGATGAGTTTTTGTGCGATGTTGGTGGGAAACCGCATTACTGTAATAAGTATTAAATTTCTGCTACGTCTCCTCATGCTGCTGATTTGTGCAGCTCTTTGCTATTTTTCTGCTTATATGAACCACCAGGTCTTTTATGTAAATAATCATGTAAACTGGGTGACAAGCCTGTTTGTGGTGAAGTCCCCTCACTGCCCACTGTGTTTAAAGAGCGTTGGGACACTCTGGGACCACCTGTCTCTGCATTTTATGTTTTTGAGAATGGTTAGTCAACGGGGTCAGCACCAGGGACAAAGCCTGACACAGTCCAGCTCTATGTTATCAGAAAATTAAAGCATTTTGGGTTGGTTTTAGAATTGAGTTCCAGTTCCTCGAGCACTGCTCTGCAGCTCTGAGACAAACATTTTTAAGCGATCCTTTGTGATTGTTTGACACCTGTGTAAAGGAGAAGTTTGACATTTTGGGAAATTTGCTTATTCTCGATACCACTCCCATATTTAGACATTAAATATGAAACTACAGCCAGCCCAAGAGAGTGTATAATCATTATTTCCAAAATGTCAAACCATTACCTTAACACTGAGAGGGAACCCCTTTCGCTTCTATTTTATGTTATCGTGAAGCAGAACAAAATCAATATTAATAACAAAGTTGGATATTCCCATTGATCCGGTTTTCCGGTGCATTTTCTCTTTCTTGTCTACAAACTGGATCACTTTAGCGTTGCCTACTCAAAGGTTGTGAAGGTTCCAGTAATCCCTCTTCAAGTTTCTAGAGGTTTGAAATGCATAAATTAGTTCATTAAACTTTTTTTCTCCCCCCCACCAAACTGCAAACATTACAGTCAGCACTTCATCTCAGGGCCTTAAGCACACCGTCCAGAAGTGCAGCCATTTGCACTTTTTATAAGCTTTATCCCCACCTAGTTATTCTAAGATCTGCTGCTAAATTTGTCCCTCATTCCCTCTCCCTAAGCTTAAGCCGTCAGCCCAGTAATACAGCTTCAAGAGCACATCTCCTACCAACTTATTTATTTATATATGTGTCTGCCTTTGGTTAAGGCCGCCATACTGCCTGGGTGCAGCACAGCGTGAGACGTGGAGGCAGAAATTTTGGGTTACCTGACAATGCTCAAGTCTCTGTGGTATAGCTTATCTGTAAAGCACCCTGTTTGATGCCAGGCAAGGTCATTCTGATAAGTAAAAATGCAACCACTGAAGAGTTTACTCCATTTGTGTACGGTTAAAGACAGTTATACTTATTTTTGACAATAAAGGATGGAAGTAAATCTTTATTATTATTTGTATTAATTGTCCAAAAACAAAGAAAACTATCTGAAACATGAAACTCTGTGGTATTAATGGTTTTCTTGTCTCTCAGTGAGCTCAGAACATCATGCTTACTGACTTCTGATACTCTTGAGTCTCACTCAGCTCGGTTGGAGTTCCATCTTTTGTGATATCCCCCTTTTTTTCTCAGAGAAGAAAATGTTTTGAATAGTTCATCTAGAGTTGAAATGTTCAAACGGTGCTTCACTCACATCTTTCATGCTGTTAGATATATTTTAGGGAGTAAAGGATCTATGCAACTCGACACAGAAATATATTTGTTCCTGCGAGAGCTAACACACTTTTCTTTGAGCACACGTATGACACCATGTAACATTTCTTTCTCACTATCGTCACACTTCAAACACAGCTTTATCTTTCCCCTAACATGCAGAGGTGGAGCTCTTTCAATTCGAGGCCTGCAGACGGTTGTGTTTCTGTGTTTCGCATCTCATGCTGTTCTTCCCTCTGTCAAAAAACACGGTGAGGTGATATTTGGGTAACTGCGGGCTGTGAGGTAGAGCACCAGACTCCACCAGAGCGCCTGGAGTCAGCGAGGGGGGAGGGACGTCATGATGTGTCAGCCAGCATCACATCACGTTTGGCTCCCAGCAAGGCGAAGGTCTCCGGCCAAATCAGTTTATATAATAGGCAGGATGAAAAACAGCAACCTCAGTCAGATGCAGTCTGTACACTTAGACACAATGGGGGCCATATATGCGTGATGTTTTCACCAACGATCAAGCCATTTCAGTGTGCAATGCAAATCAACTTGGAGAGATTTTTAAACTTGCTACAAATGGGTAATCAATTGTTGTTGCAGCCATTATACTTGGGCAAAGTTTTTAATTTTAGACTTCATCGGGAGGTGAAATTTAATCCTGCCCTTTGGGGTCGAGGGTGGAATGAAGTGAGGTTGAACAGGAAGGGATGAACAGAGGTTCAAATAGGGATTGATGCTGTGCCAGGAGGTGTGGCAGCGAGGGACCCAGGGAGTGAGACTCAGGGTGGGTGCATGTCTCGATGAGGCTTCGTGGCTTCATTGTCTCCCTTGTGAGAGAAAGGGGTTAGACACATGTATAGGTAGGCACAGGTAATTGGATTAAAGTGAGGCGTGGTCTTAGTTATTAGTTGGTGGTCTTAGTTAGTTATAATAATTTATTTTAGATGATATAAGAACACAGTAGGGAAACGTGAAAATGAATTAAAGTGTGACATAAATAAATGAATAGACTGTTCTTAAATTTCCTCTTAAAATTGTCCATTTGACAGTTTCACTATGCTCAAACAGCATGGCTTGGGAAGAGTTTTTGACACAAGCAATGTCAGTGCTTGGGCACTTACTCCACCCAGCACGGGGCGCTGTTTTCTGCCTCACCTGTGAGTGCAAGCAAGAGGAAAGAAATCATATTCAAAGAGAAAATAAAGGATGCTGACAACAAGCAATAAATGAACATTATGAAGCACAACCTCGCTCATACCAGTGTGCAGGATTTCTGGGTCGTTTTTAGTTTACACTGTCTGATGCTGGTTAGGTTTTATAGAGAGTACAAAAACTAAGTGGGAAACTAGCTGGTGAACATAATGGAGCATTTAGCTGCTAAAAGGCCAGATAGCTAAATGGGGATAAGACTCCCGGTAGTGGCCTTGCTAATCTTTGAATAGCATCAAAATCAGTTTACTGAAGAGAAGAATTCAAAAGGTGGTTTTGAGGTAAGTTGATGTAATATTGTGACAGTACAAAATAAGTGTCTGTGTTTTTTTATAAGCATATACATATACAAACTTTTTTTACTATTAACAGTAAAAAAATCATATGGAGGCTAATCTATTAGTTTGAACAAAAAAATAACATATAACTGACTATTTTACACTGGAGTCGGTGGAGACAGAGCTGAAAGAAGACTGAACCTAAATTCACAAGTGGCCAAAGACAACTTAACCAAATTAACCAAAGCTAATGTCACTACGTATTTGCTACATGTGTAAATAAGCAACTGTTTGCTAACAAATTCGCCATATCAACTTTATTTCCTACAAAATGTCAAAGGGTGGAGGTCATAATATGTCACTGTTGTGTTTACAGCTTGATTCTGCTGCCACCACGTGGCCAAAAAATCAGTCAATGCAGCTAAATGTGGAAACACTGTCCGGTCACAGAACCTGACGGGTTACCGAATATAATGTAACACCTGATTGCGCGCTGTCATGTCCCCTTGTGGTTGCTCGAGAAGGACTCTTCACGTGTTTATTCTCCGCTGAGACACGTGGGAACTCTTCTTCACCTCACCAGGTAGGCTAACTATTTGCTACTTGTGCTAAAGTGCACGTGTGTGTTAATATCTTGTGTGCTTTGTACTGCCACGAGTCTGCTGACGCTGTTGTCCTGCGCACTGGTGTACATGAAGGTGTTGTGGCGCTTTCTGAGTGCTAACCTACTTTTTGCTATAGCTAATATTTGCCTTGCTAGACTATTAATTTGTCATGAAGTCATTGTAGCGGCTCAGCTGATCTTTCTTTGGTTGCTGTTGAGCAGGTGCATTATGGACTTTTCATGCTGTTGATTTACACGGCGGTGAAATATGATGTCTGAGCACGAGGCTGTATGTTATGGCTGAAGTGGTTTTGTGACATTTCCCTTGGTGGCTTCTTATTGCTCAATACTCACTGTAGCAGCTGAATTAAATGTTGCTTCAGGGGTGTACATAGTTACATAGTTATTTTCCCCTAATATTAGTATCACTATGAGGTCATATAGCTTTTATCAGACATAATGTAGCCACAGGTCATATTTTCTCCCTACACCTCATATTCTGCTAATAAATAGAGAATATGCAGAAGTGAATAGTTCTCTACAGCGTAGCTAACATGTCTTAGTTCACTGCTGCAGGTGCATCAGGTGGGTTGGTGGGTTTTGATTGACCCTTCTTATCTCAGACAGTCCCTCTCTCTGTGGCTTGAAGCTCTTAGCAGGGAGACTGTGGCTCTGCTTTGTCCAGAGTGGATTCCACATACTGTAATGGTTGCGTCAGGCTGTGACACTGATTAGTGAGTATCATCACTCCCCAGTTCCTTTCTCTCCTCTTTCTCTGCATTCACATTATTATCGGTTTCACAAACTTGGCTGACTGAAATGGCGGGAGGCTGTCAAGCCTCCAGTGCCTGCTACACACATATGACACTTTGCGCCTGCTGCAACATACACTCCCCTCCAAAAGTATTGGAACAGTGAGGCCAATTCCTGTATTTTTGCTGTAGACTGAAAACATTTGGGTTTGACATCAAAAGATGAATATGAGACAAGAGATCAACATTTCAGCTTTTATTT
>NTHP01000146.1:1249547-1266729 GCA_003416845.1 Oplegnathus fasciatus
TGTGTGTGTGTGTGTGTGAGAGAGAGAGATGTCAGTATGTCAGCATTTTCCTTCAGAGTTTAAATATTTACCTTATGAAATAAAATAACCTATGTTCCTAAATAATCATGCTTGAATATTGTAGATCTTGTTTTATTATTTTTCATATGTAGTTACACACAAGAAAGTGGCTGGTAAAAAAATTGAGTGGCTGGTAGATTTTGGAATCCACCAGCCACGGTGGCAGGTGAAAAAAGAAGTTAATTTCCAACCCTGATGCCTAACATCAGCCAAAGACTGTTATCATATGTCATATCATATGGTGTTACGCTCACAAGCTGTTAACATGGGAATCTCTACCATCCATCCAACATGATGCGAACACAACAGTAAGTAGGTCTCGTTTTGAGTGCTCGATCTAAGGAACAGTCTTCAGCATTACATGGAGGCTAATTAGGGTAAACAACTAATATAGTTTGTGGTGTCATTACAGTGATGGTGATCTGTAGAGTGTGTAAAATGACTTAACACTACACTAACACCACTGCCTACAAAGGCAGAGAGCAGCATAGCAGTGAAGTTGAGAAAAAAGGGTTTAAAACTTTAAGGCTGCCTCGAAACTGTGTAAGGTTGTAATGCCTTCATTTTATACTATTTTATGCTGATTATTTTACCCCCAAAATAATTAATTTTAAAAAAATGCAGACACTGTACTCTGCTTCTGGATATTCCTCACAGAATGCGAGAGGAAAGTGCAACAAAATGGGTTATTTTTTCAGCTTTCTCGTCCATTTTAACTAGTTTAAATTAATGTAAATGTATAGCTGTGTTGCTAAGTGTCTGTCTGTCCTGCTACGATTAATATTAACATTTTGATGCATTTAAATCTGTGGTTTTAAAGGTAGCTACTGTGAAATGCACCAGATCTCATAAAATCCACCTGAGTCAAAAGCTGAGAAGCTAGTTAGCTTTAGCAGGAGTATATCTGGTGTTTTTCTCCATCATGGTTGGATTTAGCTGCTGCCTCATTGAGTTGGTTTGGTATAACTGTTCTTCAAAAAGTTTTTTATTTAAAGATAACATCTAAGGAAAACCTAATCACGTAAACTTACTTTTAACATAAGCTAAGGCTAACCGTGGCTCTCTCATTAGCTAGCTATAGTGTTCATAGTGTTCTGTGTAGTTGGCTGTCTGTGAGGCAGAGAGTGCAGTATGTGCGATGACCCGCATATTACCAAGCCAGAGTGCAGTTACTGTGGTTTGGTTTTTAGCTCTGTCTCGTCCTTACCGCAAATTTTTCATTCTTTTTTTCAGAGAAATGAGACCTTTTGATGGCATAGTATTGTTTATTTAGTAAAACAGTCTGATTAAAGTCTCAACTCAATTTTGACCAAATGTAGTTACTGCTTTTTGCCTTAGTAGTATTATACTACCTCTTTCAGCGAGGCATTAATGCTGTGAAATCCTGCTACTACTGGAAACAATGTTGTTAACTGGTATTATCGCACACCGAAGGCTGTGCCATCGGTTTTTGAGTGTGTGTGAATGAGTGTATGAATGTGTGTGTGAATGGGTGAATGGCGCTTTGAGTGGTCGGAAGACAACCATTTACCATTTATATAAGAACACTTTACATTTGGAGCCTTTAATTACAGTCTGATTTGTATTAAATTTGTCAAAGAATTCAGCCAGCAAGAAGAGGTTGCAGTCATTCATAAGACCCTTGTATAGAAATTCTCATAAGAGCTACACTATATGTGGTCTCTCTGAAAATGTCTGACAACTGAAACACAGGCCACATTATGTCATATCGGAGTTATTGTAATTACAAGTTTCCGAATTGTAAAGGTGCCATTTTCACCATTTGAGCTGCAATAGTTAGGAGGAGAGGCGTGCAGGAATTATATATATATATATATATATATATATATATATATATATATTTATATTTATATTTGTTTCTCTGGTTGTCTGTACAACCCCTAGTGAACATGGCCATATATATATATTTATATTTGTTTCTCTGGTTGTCTGTACAACCCCTAGTGAACATGGCCATATTCACATATTCACATATGCACCAAAATGAAAAGAAAGTCCTTTCACAAAAAGTCTTCACTCAAGGTCTACAGGACTAGCTCACATCTCACAGCCTTCATCAGCGGACAGAGTTTTATCATATTTAAGTCACATGATGACAACAGAGCCATCTCTATGACAACTGTGCAAACTCTCTCCGCTGATGAAGACCCTCAGATGCAATTGAAAGTAAAAGCCAGTAAGTGGATTATTGTGAAAAACTACTATTCCCGAGGTCAAGAGTGAATTTCATACTTAAATAGCCTGCTACTATTCATTATCAGTGTAATGAGACTGACACATTTACTGCAATTGTTTTCCACTTTGTTAAGTAAAAAACGGTGTCGTTGGCATTTAGATTGTCAGCTCAAACAAAGTAAGTAACACAGCAGCCATGGAGGATACAGTTTTGTGTTGCTTGTGAACTGTGTGGACCCTAAGCAAAAGCTGTCTGTTGCTCAGAAATCCCATCATGGTGTTTGATTAAAAACAACACAAATGAGAGAGACGCACATGAAAGGTTTGAACACTGACATGCGACTCATTATACTTTTAGACTGTTGCTTAGCGCTTACCCAAGTGTAACGACTGTGTAATAAAGCAGCATTTACATAATGTGAAATGATTTGATAGTCTTAAGTTGAAGCATTTAAATGAAGCACATATAAGGCGTGGCATTATGTCAATATGAGACCTCCAGAGCTCAGTGTAGATCTATAAATGTCTGCGTAACGGGAATTCAATGTCCGCTGCAGCCCTCAGTGCTAATGTTGGTTTAATGTGCAGGACTGTATCACCAGAGGTATTATTAGGACCATTATGTCTCCCAAAAAGACAGCATCTGTCTCCTCTGCATTTTCTGCATGGCGAGCACATGAATACAGCAAATCAATACAGAGAATAGCAATCATGAGAAACTGCTCGAGCGTTGGTGAAAAGTGCGACACGCCAAGCGGCACTCGCTGTTTAACGGAACATACACGGCCTGCTTAGGCCTTGCTCAATTTATCGACTGCTGCAAGAAATCAACAGTGGCAAGCAGCTTAGCGGCTCTCTCTTCTCATAATGGACTCCATTCATACAGGCCTTTTATTCTGCGCGTGGCGCGAGGTGACAAATGGACATAATGTCTGCCAGCCTGCCTCTGAATTTATTTGATTTTTTTCTTCCTCCTTCGCCTCCCGTCCTCCCTTCACTTGTGATCCTCACTGATATATCTTGACGCTCTGAAGTATCCAGAGTAAATTCACTCTGCCTCTATTGCTGTTTATAACCTTCAGGCTGCCAGGAACGATCTGTGTATGCTCACCACAAACAGCCATTGTCATCCTTGAATAACTTGAGAACACAGAAAGAGGCAGAAAAGGGGTAAAAAGAGGCTTGAAGTATGATAAAACAATGATAAAGCTTTTATAACACATACAGAATGCTGAAAAAAGTTAAGTAAGTGACTTATTTTCTGTAAAAGTCCTATAAATAATTAGAATTTCCTTAATAGTAATAGAGTAGAAGTGTGTGTGTGTGGGTAATAAAATACAGGCCATGCACTGCATCATAATTTCCAAAACCACAGATGGTAAACTCAAAAGAAAATTGTAAAAATAAATCAGATGGCAATTTGTTTATAGCTACAACAGCAAGTAAATGCATCTTCTCAGACTGACATAATCTTATTATATATAAACAAATATGTTTACTGCTTTTCAAAAGTTTAGCAAAACATCATCAAGCACCCAGTTCTTGTTTACTCATTAAAAAAAGGGGAATAAAGTGGGAATGGTCATAATTCCACATGAAGATGCAGAGCATTAATAATGAGAGCATTTTACTACGGGTGTAAATAAATATTTCAGCCTCAGAAGCCTCGTGTCAGTAATCTATCACCCCGCTCCCAAAGATGGGATGCTCCCTGCGGGATGATAATTCACCAGTTGTGGATCCTGAGCAGCAGATGATCTATACAGTCCTAGAAAAGGTTATTTATCGCTTTCATAATTAAATTTGGTATCTTGGTGGAGGGGCTGTCACGGAATGATTAATCAAGTCCCACTGGCCGGAGCTGGAGAGGGCCAAGTAGCAGGTGTTGCTCACTCCGGCCTGAAATGCTGCAGCTCTCTGCGGTAGGCACACGCGAACATGGTGCTTCGGTTTCTACAGGCTTGAAAAAAGGAAAAGCCTTGAAAAATACCACACCGGGGGACAGATGCACAAAACTCTGTCTAGATTCACAACTAAAACTTTCTGACATTTTGTAGGCCAAACAATTAATCGAGTGCCTACATGTACAAGCTGCGGTCTGACCCTATTCCAATAGAAAAAGGAAACTTAGCTTGAACAAAAATACATGATGAAAATATTAGACGTTATTGTTATCTTCAAATTGCATGTTTTGTCTTACCAACAGTCCAAAACCCAAATTCACAATGATATCAAACACAGAAAATCAGGGAGTTCTCACCTTTGAAAAGCTGGAACCAACAACTGTTTGGCATTTTTGCCTGAGAAATGACAATTGATTATTGAAATTGTAGTTGATTAATTAGTGTAGAATCTTTGACTAATTGACTGATCGTTTTAGCACTAATATGTATCAGATACAGATAATAAACCATCCCTCAAAAGAAGAAAAACTGTATTGCCCTCTAGGACCTCTACAACACACAAATACCTCACAAGCTGGTGTTTTTTCACCTAAGATGGATGAGTATTAGAATAATGGACATTTCCATTTATTGATTAAATGTTACCAATTCAACAATACAACACACAAAGTGAAGGATGACGGCATTCTTGTTGTCATCAAGGAGCCTTTTAACCACAATAATGGGGCTAATGAATATGAATAGGAGCGACTGGTGAATTGCATAATTAGACCGGACGCACTTTAAAAGGTGGCAGAGATCTTACGTTGGCTCGCCGCTACATTAGTGTCACTATAATGCTTGAAGCCCTGAGTCGCCATTTCAACCACGTGGAAAGGGGATGAACTGACTGTAGGACAACAGAAAGTCAATATCTGTGTTGAGCACAAAATGAACATGGTGTTTAATCCTATGTCCACAACAATAGTCTGCTCCATCACATTGCTTCACCCAAACCGCTGCTCAGTTTACCTTCCCCTGCCTCGAGGCACAGTCAGAAGATGTGTGGGGTTTTATTAGACTCAGCTTTGTGCGTGTTTCTCTGTGTGTGTGTGTGTGTGTGTGTGTGTGTGTGTGCGCGCACATGTGATCAGAAGCAATATGGATTGCGCTCTGCAAAAGCCGTTCCTAGACTTGTTTTTGAAAGGGCTCAAATTGGCAGAAGTAGTGGAAAATGTGACAGCTCTTGTGATGTGTCGGTCTGATGATCATCGTCTCACTTCCCTGACAAATGCGATTAAAAAGGAGTCGTTATGTAAAGTTGGGATTAGCGAGGTTTTGACAATCTCCGCTAAAAACAGGACAAATTGAGTCCTAGAGCTATATCCTGTGTGTTTATGCTAATCGACGGTGGTACAGTATGGGACCTGAGCTAAGCAGGGTACTTTTAGGTCTTTCATCTTTACGCCGATGCTGCAGTCAACGCCTTGACCAGAATGTTCAAAGTGAACAGGCACACTACAGATGAGGAAAAGATTATATTTTTCATTTCTCCAATAATGGCATGCAGGCTCAGTACGTGGTTCATCAGCATGGAGTACTGCAGGTTAATAATTACCTGTCATCTGGATTCTGAGAAGTTGTTGGCTTTTACTTTGTGGTAGTAGATGGAATATTGATAGAAAAACGGTGGAAAATCAGTTATATGATAAGTTACGTAGTAGGCATGAATTTCAAATGTATACAGTTTGAGGATGTTCACTTAGTGGTATGGGTACGTTCTGCAAGCCTAAGCAATTTACAGTATATCAGTAAATATGCTAAGGTTTGTTTCTTAAAAAAAACATACTTGGGTTAGTTTACAATTCTGAAGGTAAGCATTAACTGAAGGTAACATATTACATTAATGCAGGAGGAGTTTTATTTTTATTAATTGATATAAGATGCAAATGAAACTTTGTGTACTGTGCAACATAAAATCCACACAAAGCATTTTTTATTTTTTTTATCTACATACCTAGAACCTTTCTGTCCAAATTATTTTCTTTAATGTTTTTTGTGTATTATTTTATCTGTGTTATATTTTAATCTTTATTATTTGTAGTAGTGAATGAAGTATTCAGATCCTTATTTGAGTAAAAGTAACAATACCACACTGTGAAATTCCTCACAACAAGTAAAAGTCCTGCGCTGAAAATGTTAGTACATAAAAGTACAGAAGTGTTAGCAACAAAATGTATTTAAAGTATCAAAAGTAAAAGTACTCATAATGCAGAAATGGCCCCTGATGCATTAGTGTGAAAGAAGCATTGTAATGTTGAGGTGAAGCTAAACTTTTTTATTCTGTTGGGTAGTTTAATCTGTAACAATGTATCATAGATGAAGTACAGTAAAAAGTACATTATTTCACTCTGAAATGCAGTGGAGTAGAAGTATAGAGCGGCATTAGATGGAAATACTCAAGAAAAGTACACACATTTTCTCAGCACTGTACTTGAGTAAATGTACGTAGTTACATTCCACTACTGATTATTTGATTTTTTATTTGATTTGATATTTCTTTATTAATCTCCCTCTCTCATTTCCCCCTGTTTTTTGATTAATGAAAAAAACATTTAGAATAAAACAAAAGAAAATAAGGACAAAATGCTCATAGTAAAGTCGTTGTACAATTGCTTATTTTGGCCAACAACAGTTAAATAAAAAGACAAAGGACAGAGAAAAGCTGAACAGTTTTAATTGATAAATTACATAAAATTACAAATTTAGTAATACAATTGTAATTTTCTGTCTATTTGACAAATTATTTTAGCCTTACCTCTTACATTGCAGCTCTTGTATACCTTTTATTCTGTAGCACTCTTACACAGATTTTATACTGCTCATATATTTTTCCCACTAATTTAATGCTGCATAATATTATGTCTATCATTTTCCAAACATGTTCTTTTGAACTGATGTTAAACTGGGTGGTATTTACAGTAATACTATCAACACTGTTGTGCTTAACTTTCAACATCATTACCTGATTCTCCTCATGCTTTCATTCATACGTTTGTTCTTTGTGTTCCAGTAATGACATTGACAGTTGTATTAACTTATGGTATGTAAGATTGGTTTGATACATCTTATTTTCCTTTGCTGTTTCCTGTTACTCTGTTACTTGCTGTTGAAATTGTTACTGTATTTATTTAGTGTACTATCTTTATTTGCTGCTGCAACAGCTCAGTTTCCCCACAGGCCTCATTACAGTTTCATCCCGTATTATCCTGTCTGATGCCTATACAGTCGGTCTCTATTCCAGCCTGACGTCCACCAACTGCCTGCATGGTGTTAGTACACCAGAGGGTTGCTTTCCTCTCTGTTGTCCTGTGGTTTTATCCCTCTCACCTCCTCACCTGGCTGCTGGCCTGTGGGCTGCCAGCCTCAGATGGTTAATTATCTCTTGTCTGAGCCGTGATCACCTCCCCTGGGGCCCAGCAGCATAACGCTGTATCAGAGGCAGCCTATTGAACTTCCTCCCAGCCCACCGGGGTGTCCAACCACATGGCTAATAACGATTCATGCAGTTGCCAATCCGGTTGAGCTGTGCCATCAATATTCCTGTCTGCAGAATAACATCAATTAAGGGACAGGGATCTGAACATTAAGACGCAGGACAAATATCATCCGCTGGGTTAGATGTCTTAAATGGCAAGAACAGACAGACTGATTATTGAGGCACTTTCTGGTGGAGAGTTGGATGAGAAGAGAGATGAGAAGATTGATACTACTATCATATACTGTATGTCCATTAAATACAATGGACAAGCCAGTTAGCTTAGTTTAGCATAGCTTTCTCTATATATGTATATATTAGGGTTGGGTGATGTCTACTGAATTGGCATACGAAACATCGCGATGGACGATGATATCGTTGATACGTTGAATGATGGTATGGCTTCTGCACTCCATAAAAGTAGTTCACGTTATGAATGTGATTTGGATTGTGATATTAAACATAAGATAATAATGTTCAATGGAACATGATGCTGTGATATTGTCGCACCAAGCACAGATGAGGTCGGTGACTGTCAGCTATATGATGCCTAGTGATTCCGAACCAGGGGTTGTTGTAGTAGCTGGAAAGACTGTAGAGTAGTGATTTGAAAAACACTTCATGGTGTGATTGAGTGTGCATGAAAACTAGTTAGCAAGCAGAGAACTCTAAACAGTTATCTAAAAGTAATGGATAAATAGTTGAAATAGTTTGCCTTTAAAGTAATAAATGGTTGAAATAGTTGGCGAAAAGTAATGGATACATTATTTAAATATATAGCTAAAAGTAATGGATTAATAGTTTAAATAGATCGTTAAAAGTAATGAATGAATGGTTTAAATACATAGCTAAAAGTAATGGATAAATGGTTTAAATAGTTAGCTCTTATAAATAGTTGACATTCAGCTTCTTCCACTCCAAGTGATGGTAATATGGATAGCTTGACCAAACCAACCTAAACATTGACATTATTGTATGAAATTAAACCATTGTAACAATATCCACTTTTATATAATAGCTAATATTACTGTAAATACCACCCAGTTTAACATCAGTTCAAATGAACATGTTTGGAACATGACGGGTGGTGTAGATGAGGGGGTGCTTGAGCTCATCTGACAGGGCTGCGGGGGCACATCAGACAAAAAAGGTTGGAAACCGTTTTGATGAACACCGTGATGAAAATCTTATCAAACATGTTACAATCTTTAAAATATCTTCAAATATCTTTTATATCTTTTGTTACTTCTTGGAAAAAACAACAACATTGATCAGTAACTTGCAAACTGATGCTGTTAAAATTCATGGCACAGACAGCCTGTGACTGCCACCCAGGGAGGCATGTTAAGAGTCAGAGGCTGTCTTAATCATGCTGAACAGTGGGGAATGCCTCAGAGCCCCTCTCTGTTAATGGCAGCAGCAGTGAGAACAGGGGGTGTGGAAGGAGGGGCAGGCTGAAAACCCTGGGCTCTAAAGTGTAGGCCAGGGTTATTATCTGCAATTACCCTGATTACTGAGCCCTTCATTTGAATGACTAAGGTGAAATTCATTTATTCCTGCTATTACTACCAAACTGAGTTGGGTATGTTCGTTAAACAGTCAATGAATAAGACCTACATTTAATTTGTCTGATAAGAAACACAAGATAGTACGAATATGATCACAGGCGCACAAGTAAATGTTATTGGCCACCAAACTCATTCATTGTACTGTATTTGATGACTGAGCGTTACTTTCTCTGTGCTCTGCTTCTCCTTGCTCTTCTAAAACTACTTTACTAAAACACAGCAAAGCCTCATTGCATTTAATAAAAGCACTTTCATCGCCCTAGTTATGCCATCTGTGAAAGTCAAATTCCCAAATACATAGTTATTGCTAATTCTCCCTGCGTCCTCAGACAAATATTGCTGCTAGGGAGCACCATATCTAGTGATCAATCATATCACCTCTCTGAACCTGCTATGCAATTTATTAAGTGCTGAACAAATGGGCCGGAGCAAGCGAGCGGCTGTTCCCAGGGCCAGGGAATGTAAATCTAAGCAGAGTAACAAATTAGTCAGACTTTGCTCTTTTTTTCCTGCTTGCATACTAAAATTGCTGGTGGCAATGCAAAGCAACCCAAGGTAGACATTAAACTTGCAAAGGTTATAAGAGAAATTTGTATTTGCAGGCAGACAGCCAGAAGTTGTTGCTACCGGTGCATTATGGTGCTATTAGAAAAATGGTGCTCTACAATAATTGTTTTCCTCCAGTTTTAGCTTAAAGAATATTTTGAATATTATGATTATGATTTAATTATGAAAATGCTCATTTGTGCCCACTAACTCCAACAACAGTATTATTTACTTGTCGATGTATCAATGCGTATAAGAGGAAGCAGAGTGTAGAAAAACACCAGACTTCCGTATAAATAAAAATGTACAACATAATGGTTAGTGTTTTGGCCTGGCTGTGTTTATTCAGATGTTGTGTTGGATTCCATCCGTCGGACCTGCTGACAACATGCGTCTTAGAATCCGTCACCAATGACCAGGTGAAAAAGTCCTCATCTCCAGTTTGTGAGCAGCTTGTGTCCAATCACAATCCAACAATCAAGTTTTTAGCCACGCTAGCAGCATGGTACCCGGGATGGCAACATCAGTCGGTTGGTTGGGCGGTTGGTTAATTGGTCATACTGTTCGTCAGGCGCCACCATGAGGTTGACATTTTTTTTTTTTTTGAGTAATGTCTCGACAATTACTAGACAAGGGATGATTCAAGGGATTGCCAAAGTCAGTAGGTTTCTATAAAATTTCATGACAGTCCATGTAATTGTTGTTGAGATATTTCCAAAGTGGTGAACCAACCAACCGACAGACAGACATTGCCATCCCTGCAGCCATGCTGCTAGTATGGCTAAAAAGTGAACATTAACTGTGAACTGCAATGATAAATGTGGGATATGCTGCCCATCTGCCATCCCCCTGGCCTACACACTTACTTTCCACATTGCTACATAAAATGCTTCCTGCATTGGCACTAAACGACGGCACTTTACATTAATTGTGCGCTGCAGAATCGTCTGATTTGAACGTACGTCCTTGTGATACTGAGCTGAAACAAGCCTGAACTTCAGTTCTGCTGTGTTTTCATACGGCTGACTCAACAACAACAGGCTGATGACCATTCTGGCTTTCGGGGAAGCTTGTTCAGTCGGTTCGACTAATTTAGTTGCACTGCTGTATGGTATTTTTCTCACTTTTTGGTTGGTGTTAGTGTGTTGACTGGCAGTGTTTTTGATTTGTTGGCGCAATAATGTTTCGATGTCTCCACTCATGCTGATGTTGCTCGTGGTCCAGCGTGGTCAGGTAATGCAAATGTGGTCACATTGAGCACATCTGCCAGTGGTTTTTGAGCTCTTAGTCATATTCTCAGTCCGTCTTGGAAGTCTTCACACCTGGACTTTTGACTGTCATAGGATTGGATTGGATTGAATTGGATTTTGGTGCCAAAAAAAGCCAATAAGTAGCATAGCAATGTTTGGTGTTCCTATAGATAAGCATATCCATATATTCCCATGTACTTTTAAGAATTACTAGCCTCAGTTACTTTCCTAACATGATGATACCTCACTTCAGTGTTAGATACTGTAGATGTGTTCCCTCCAGGAGAGTGTAATACGCTCTGATTCAGTAAAATGAAATTAATAATGAATGAACCGCATTACTTCTGCCACAGACCCAAATATTCACTCATTATTTTACCATTTTGAGTTTAAGCAAATAATTTGAATTGACTTTATCAATCCAGACACATTACACCAACTGCAATTGCCATTATTATTTTCTCGGGTACCAGTTTGAGACATAATTCAGGAACAAAGACGGAAGTGTAAATTGTGGGCAGACCGAGGTGGCGTGTGTTGCAAATCAGGAAAGCAGGCGGCTCATCAATATTTTTTTTCCCCCAGTACTCGTCATGGATGGAAATGGCATCATAAGGCTCTTTCAACATGAATACCAGCCTCATACCGATGCTCCGACCCGGTCGTGAACTTCCCGGTATCTTTCGCGAACAGACGTCCCCCTGAAAATGGCAAAATGTTTGAAATCCCTCCACTAGATTTCCTCTGTGCCATATGAGAAGAGCAGATTTTTTTTTCTTCTCCCCTCAGCGTTAACACTCCCGAAACCTCACCTTTTATCTGGTCACTTAAAATTCATAAAGTATGACTCGATGATTACTTTTACACATACTGCCTTTGACCTCCTGTCGCTTAATTATCATAAAGCTGCGCAGAGGAGAACGAGCCATCGCCTCCTCTTTTGTGCCACTGTAATTGCATTCTTAATTTTGGGAGGTGAGGAATACTGATACGGCTCAGACCTGATATCACAGGAGTTATATTGTTGTGGTGGGAGGAGGGAGGGGCTCTGAAGAAACAATGGTAGAGACGCGGTCCAGCACTGACAGTCCACCTTAAACGGCTTTAAGTCAGCAGATATAGCTTAAATAATTTGTCATAAGGAGGCAAAAGTGCAGCCATGAAAAATTGGAGAATCATTGGAGAAACCAGAATGATTGAATTCTGAGTGTGAACCTGAAAACTTGCCAGTTTCCCTCTATATTTGTGACTTTTAAGACACCTAGTCTCTCTCTGACATATCATATGTACTCTAGAAGACATGTCTGTATAGTTTACACGCTATACAGATGCTATAATGAAAGGCAGTAAACATTCCTCTGTTTTCAACTTTGTACGGTAACGCCGCCATTATTTGGAGACCCAGCTGAAGCAACAGTCATGACAGAAACAGCAAGACTAAGAATCTACAGCCATGCTAGCAGCTCTGTGAGGCTGTACTTTGGCACAGCAGTGCTTTAAAGTGGCTATAATCAATATTTTTATAATACCAATGTATCAAATGACAATGTGAAAACAATGTGACAATGTGAAAGGGATTGATAGTGATGAACCTACAGAGAATTAGCTTTACAGAGCTTTATAGTGAGATTCAGTTCATTGTTTAGCTGTCCGACCTGCAATGCTACTGTTATGATTCACTCTCACCGCTCTCATGGTCAGCCGCAGCAGACAACTGTTTTCTGCAAACAAATCTCTAAAACCCCACTGTACACTACCTGCTCAGCACCAAACAGCAGACCGACACAGTTAGTGACGAGCTGCTAAATGTGGAGCATTTAGTGGAGCATGTGGAGCATTTAGCAGCTAAAGAGGCAGATACTTCCCTCAGCAGTTGGAAGTACAGCTGAGGCCAATGGGAATGTGATTAGTTCTGCATGAATTTGGTCATAAACCAGTATTGGACAAATTAGAATTTTATGCTGGATGAAAAGTTAACGGGTCACCAAAGTTATTGCTATTTATACTGAGGGGAACATGAGTGACCGCATTTCATGGCAATCCATCCAGTAGTTGTTGAGACAGTTCACTTAAAATCATAACAGTCAGATATTGCTGTCCCAAGAGCCTTGCTGCTAGAGTGACTAAAAATATATCCAGACATTTTGAAGACTTTATTGCTACTGCCTTCAAGACAACCTGCCTGTTGAAACGGAGGAACAGATTCTGTCTCACAGTCCCAGCAGTGCAGCCACTCCTTAAAGCCTTAGATTGACTGTTGGGTCCTGTACAGTTAGTAGGCCTGAGCAGAGTACATCATACTACCATATCAAAAGCCGAGCCTCAGAACTCAGGATCGCGTTTAGACCATGACTCTGGAGGAAATAATGTTTATCCACACCAAATATGACTGCTGAACAGCTTCCCTGTAACACTAAACAGGTGTAATGCCTTGCCAAAAGGCTCTTTAGCTGTTTAAGGTGCAGTCGTTTTGCTTTCAGTTTCTCCTCTCAGATTTTCCCAGCATACCCCTGGCCTCAAACTGGTGTCTCTCAAACAGTACAGCTTGCAGCAACCATGAGTAAATCCCATATAACCTTGTCAAGGTCGAGCTTTTGAAGATAACAAGATTCTGTTGCGATAGTAACAACATAGATAAGAAATATACATTTTATAATCAAATATTGATTTTTTTCTATCTTGTTTTCAAGTGTGTGACATCAAACTGACTTTGCAGGATGGCAAAGACTCATATTTTTCTGCAGTTGGAGAGCTGGGTTTAGTGGGAAACACCAGAATAAATTAACATATTTGATTGATAATAATGAATACTAATAATATTTACTCATCACATTTAAACTTTGCCACCCAGCAGGCAGCCAGTGTTTTGTTTACTCATTGAATCAATGTGCTATTCAATCTGTGAAATGCATATTGATCGACCAGGACATTAGCTTAATGTCAAAATGTATTTGGTAAAGGTCTTTTGGGAGGTATTAACAAATATATGTGATGGTGTTCAACTTTAATTGATTTACTATGATCACCGAGATACATTTCACAATTACTGGATGTCTCTTCGGGCCTGCTAGTCCTTTTTTAGTCATGCAAATTGACATTTTTGGCATTTTGGATGTTAAAAATAGCTGTTGGATGTTGGATCAATGAAAGCATCTCCGCACTAGTTTATCCAGCATTCAGCCAGATGCACAGCAACAGCCATCTCTATCCATAACTCTACCCCATCCATCCTTTCCACTTCATTCATTCTCATTCTCTGCGTCCCATCAGTCTAACCTGTTAAACCTGCAACTTTCACCATTCCACTTTGACATCCTCTAGAGTACTGTATCATAACAAATTAGTGGTAATTCATAAAAATGATCTTGTACACAAAGAAAGTTTTGTAGAATAGATAAACTTAGCAAATGATGGATCAGTTTCTCCTGTCACAGTGGTTGCTCTTTCCTTCAATGCAACATAAAAAACGCCCTGAATAGTTGACCATTGGTCGCGGTTGGTGACGCATGGCAGGTGCCAATTTTCTGGCTAGACAACATGTCAGCCATGACAGCTGGCTGATTCCTGACCGCTACTGCATTGTGGAAGTGATGTCAACTCATCATTTCCATTACGCATTAGGGCTGTGTTTTAAACAAATTTGAACTGACCACAAACTAAACACACAATTAGTTTGAATGACTTCCAACACAAACCCACGTAGCCTTTCCTAAAATACGTCGCACAGGATTTGGCTCCCCAGTCGTTTAAGTAAGGAAGGGGACGAGATGTACTTGCTGCTTGTCCCGAATTGACCCCATCGCAGAAAATTGCAAGGCTCTCCAATGTCCAGCCATTTCGTGAGTGACTTGTCATTCAGGAGATAGTGATTGTTTATATTCATGTATGTATATAAATATAACTGCTTGGCGAAATAATAAACGCAGCTGAAAGAGAGGGACACTGCCTAGGGATGGGCATTTCAAGCAAAAATACTATTCGATATTCACTGGGAACTATTCGACGATTCTTTGAATACCGCTCTCACCCGCCACTTGCCTGTACACACACACACCGGAGGAACATGTGCGTTGACCTCAAGTGAAACTGAAGTGTTTGATAAAACGCTGTATAATTTACAGCTGTGGAATCCTGTTGTTTGCCCTCTAGTCACATTAACGAAATCCAGTCTGACTGTGTTCCGTTCGTGCAAATTTAGGATTTGAACAAATTATTACAAGGTTCATGGTTCATTTATTAGTCATTCTACAACACAGGGTTGCACAGCGCTTTAGTTTAGAAGCTTTATGCTCCCTTTATGCTACAAATAAAAAAAATCAATTTTTTTTGAGAGTCTTACAGCCTGAGTAAAGAAGCTGCTCTGTTGTCTGGTGGTATGGCAGCGGATACTTATGTATCGCTTGCCAGACGGCAGCAGGGTGAACAGGCTGTTGCTGGGATGGGTACTGTCTTTTAATATTATTATTACAGATCGAATTCTAACGTTTGAACAGTAGTTCAAATTTTGAACAAAATGTGGAAGTCTTATTTCACACCCTCTATGATTAATCAGAAGTCAATTTAAAAATTCAAAGCAATTAGGTTTGACATATTATGTTAATGTTAATCTATTTTCACGAAGTAGAAAATCAGTGGCAGTGTTTACCTCACTGAGGAAGTATCTGTGCTTAAACTTTCTACCCTAAACGTCTACCGGCCACTATAAAATCAGATTTCAGTGTATCACCTTCAGTGCTGTGATCAGCTCCTACTGTAATCAGATGAGAACAGTGTTTATAGGTAGATGATGAGTAGGAACATGTGGAGATTGAATAGGTGCACACATGCAGTATTTTAGCTGTCACAAGAGTGCAGGGAGGAACAAAAAAAACCCAACTGGTGCTTGCGAGCGCTTCGCTAACATAACCAGGCAGCACTGGGGAAATGGTAATATAGCCTCCCTGGGTAGATGTGGTTTATGTAGAAACAAGACTGTAATCAAGCACGAGGACAGGGTCTAATTACTCATCTCCCCCCTGTCTCTCAGAGATCACATCACTGCTCATGAATTACAGGCTTCATGGTGACCCGTCTATGTCAGGAGCAATCTTCACTCTGACAGCACCTGGGCTGCTCACACACACACACACATGCACACACTGCATACAGTTACACTCTTAGGTTGTGTGTACGGTATATGCAGAAATGAAGCAGAAAAACTGTAGGCTGCACTGGTTCATACTCAGGGATGCAGTGGAGGGTAAAACCTGTCAAAGCTCAGTATTTTCCCCATACATGGTTGAATTTAATTTATAGTATACTACTGTATGCATTACATTAAGTATCAACCTGATACAAGTTATATAAAAGGCTAATTTAAGAGGAAAACAGTGTTGAGAATTTGGGAAACAACAGCAGGGAAGAATTGAGTGTGTTCTGTGCAGTATTTGATGAAGTTGTGAAGAAGTTCAGGTCTTATCCCCCTAGATCGCTAGATAGTATTTTTTTATTTACACAGGATAAAGGGATAAAGTCTTCCAGAGTGAACTGCAGGTTTTGCTGCCAGCTTTTTCAGGTAACTTCTAAAGATCTGGGGTCTCATTTATAAAACTCAGCGTAGATTCCACCCTAAAACATGGCGTACTCACAAACCTCAGAATCTACGTACACAAGAAAATATTCAGATCTATAAAACTGTGCGGCGCACACCTGTACACATGTGCGTGTACTCCTCCCAGTGTCATCCCACTACTCCTCCCAGTGTCGTCCTACATTCAACCATAAATGGTCAATGCAAAGCACCTCATGAATATTGATGCATAGAAATAAGCCTTCTTACAACTCGTTCCCTCCTCATTCTTCCATTCACGTAGTCCTCTAGCAGTGCCGGAGCATTACGCACGATTGTCGCCGCAGTATTTATATGTTTACAGCAATCAGTCTGATTGCTTCACACCTTCCCAAAATGATCGTTTGAAGTTTGCGCTCCGGGGGAACGTGATGGTAAGACAGCGCTGATGAAATATTAAGTAACGTGTGATATGAAGTGAAATTAAATGTGACATTTAATCACATTTTCACATTGAATTTCTACAATCTGGCTTCAATTCACCACCTCACCATCTGCGTCGCCAATTTCCCCTGCCTCCAAAATGTTCGTAC
>NTHP01000146.1:1266825-1280420 GCA_003416845.1 Oplegnathus fasciatus
CATGGGTCAGAGTTTCCGTATAGGTGCGCAAATTCTCCCGTCATGTTTGTTTTTATAGATCCCAACTTTTGCGTGGGAAGTGGCGTACGCCTCTTTCAGGCCCCATTTTGTGCGTACGCAACGGTTATAAATGAGACCCCCGCTCCAGGCAGTTAAAGTATGGCAAATTATTTTTATTTGGTTGTTTTTTGTTTGTTTATTTATTTTTAGACAATTCAATTCAATATTTAGTTTAGGGAAAGTTTGTGGTCTTGGTTGAATATTGTCTAATAAGTCAATGCAGGCTTAAAGCATGAGATTGGACATGTTTTTTTTACAATATTTAAAGGATAGGTTCACATTTTTTCAAGACTGTATTAAAACAATAGTTAGGTGCCCTTAAGTACATTGGAACAGTTTTTGGTTGCTGTAATCATTCCTGCTCTTCATACTGTCCTTTAAGAGATCCCTACCTAAAGTGATTCCAATGTAAGCGATGGCAGACAAAATCCACGGTCCATGCACTCTGTTAGACCTCAAGTATACACACAGTGTGATTTGGTGAGAAATACTGAATTCAAACATACCTTTTGCTTGTTTTAAAAAAAACTCCAAAGTGCACCTTTAGCATTACAGAAGATGCAAGACACAAACCCCTGTCTCCAGTGTCAAAGCCCTGTGTATATTGGCGGGGCCCGATGTGTTCTTTCTAAACATATTGCAAGCAATTCAGTATGTTGGTGGTTATGGAGCACCATAAAAATCTTCATGCCAGATATAATTTTTGAGACATTTATGTTCCATTTTATCTAAATGAACTTTTCCTTGAAGACATTTTTAAGCAATTGATGATAAACTACAGAGATTACAAAAATGTCACCACAAAATAGCTGCAGTGTGGAAGCTTAAATAGTTCCACTTAGCGAAACAACCTTTTCCAAGAATACTTTATCTTGCCAAAAAAATCAAGGAAGCTAGAGAGGTTTCCTGCATAGACGCACCTTTTCTTGACTGACTCAGAAAAAGTGTCAAAACAAATAGTGAACTGACAGTCACCTTTATCCTCAGCATGCTGATGAGGTGTGTATGGGGCTGTAGTAAGAGTGTAGTACATGTCATGTCTATTTTAAGCCTTTCCAAAACCAGAAATACAAGCGCAGAAGTGTAAAGAACGGATTAAACCCACTGCGGTTATTTGCCTCACTCTCCCAGTCAATCACTTTCGGTCTGGTCCAGTCTAACAGAGAGAGCAGCCCATTAAGCCCAGTGATACCAGTTCAACTGTCAAAGTCAAGCAGCTGAAGCGGTCAGACAGAAGACAACAGGGATATGAACTTATAGATATATATAGAATATACTAATGTTAAATAATTAATATATTAGTATTATTATTATACATTATACTATTATATTAACATTATACTTTTTATTTAATGTTATAATATTATACTAATATACTCATTATACTAATTAGTCATCCAGGTTTTGATGGGCCAGTCAGAGTCATAAAGTCTAGAGCCATTTTTCATTCCCAGTCCGTCCCTAAATTAAATACAGTATAAATTGTGCTGTATTTAATTCAATGCTGAACCGGTCACCTTTATTTTGTTTAATAAAATATGCTTTAATGTGATAATTGTCATTTTCTTCAATCATATAATTATTAGAACTCCTAAAATACGTTGCTTGTAAAAAGAGTTTTCTTGAGCCAGTTGAACCACGGTACACATGCACGTGTGTGCACATGATCAGGATGGCTCCACCTCATTTTGAGCCAGGAAAATGCAATTGCAATATTATCCACAATAATTAGGATCAAGGCAAATATTATATCAAATGTAAATGTTTGTGCAGACATGTGTATTGGTAGCATCTACCTGACAGCTGTTAAATAAATACACAGATGTGCACACACACACACACACATACACTCAGTGAGCCCTCCCCTCACTTCCCTCGCTGAGATTGATTTACCTTTGTGTCCCAGGCCTGTCGTTATCATGGGCCTCTCAGACAGGCCTGCTATGATAGCTCAGGGAAAGTGGGACGGAGGTGGCAGCAGGCGCATGATGGAGAAGAGCTTCTTATCACCGATGGAGAGATCAATCATTCTTACACTGAGAGAAAGAGGGGGAGAGAGAAAGAGGGGGAGAGGAGAGTTGCTTTTCTCTCTTTCCTAGGTAAACACTTCTACTCACTGTGAGATGGTTTTATAGCTTTAATGCATTTTAGCAAAAACTGACTAAAGACTTGTGTTTAGAGTGTCCTATAGAGATCTGTTGAAATATTCTTAGTAACACTTTTACTGGTCTGCAGTTCTCTAATAATTTCTTAGTAATTTTGGAGGAAGGTTCCTGGAAAGATCTATGTAATCTCTGTGATGTGGAACTAAATATGGGGAGTAATACAAGAAAAGGTCATCTTTGAACATCTGCATTCATCCAGGTGCTGAGGGATGAGTTGAAGTAACAAAAAACAGTACCCCCATACTGTCAACACATACAGTATGGTAAATCTAATGAATAGTCACATTTTGGTGCAGGAACAGGAAGGAAATGCCTGACAAAGGTCACTATACCTAAATGTAACTATTCAATCAATTTACTAGAAGTGCTTGCAGAGTCTTTAAATCAGTACACAGCAGGTGTGCTGAAAATGCAAAAATGCAAAATTTGTCTATAGGCAAGCATACCATTTCATATAACAAATATACAGTATATACAGTATATATGTATCTCTCTCTCTCTATATATATATATGTGTGTGTATATATATATATATATCAGATCAATAATTTAACCTTATAAGCTACAGCTGTGATTTCAGTGTGTCACATACACATTTAAAAGTTATATTGATAACATTTTTATGTAGACTAATCATTTTAAAAAAATAATACATCCACAGAGCTTTTAGAAAGTTGCTGAATCAAAGTATGGCTGTTCCTGAAAAAAAATATTATGATTGTGAATTAATCATTATAAAAATTTTGACGGGTCCAAAATGAATGTTTTGTTTATCTCTGTGCCGTTTGGTTTCTGTTTCTAACACGGCTTATGAGCCAATAATATAACGCCGTTGGTATCACGTGGTATCTCTGTGTCGTCAGCGGGCAGGAGTCTTAGTAGTTGCCAGTTAGTGTGGAAAATATGGAAAAAGTTTGATGGTAAGCGCCTGGCTTCACTCCAGTACCAATCCTAAGTGCTCAGTGACAAAAGGAGGAGCAAGACCAGGATGACTGGTTCAGCTTTTGCTTGTTGGAGTCGGCTGAAAAGCCACACCGAGGTGGCCACTTTCCTTCTTGACTGATAAGCTAAAACTAAGGTTTGCTAGCTAGCTAACGCTAACGTTAGCTAACTGGGACCTGGCAACCACTGTGCTTCGAGCAGCAGCGGTGTTGTGATGTGAATGCAATCGAACGGGGGAGGAGAGAGTGGGCTGAAAGTTATCAATATCACCTTTAATCAACATTTGAGAAAATATATATACTACTCAATGTTGGCAGACACCCAGCATTAAAGGACTTAGATCGGGGTTTGGCCAAAAACCTTGATCAGACCCTATGACCCTACTCATAATGAATTTATATTTACTTGGTTTTAAGTGGAGCATTTCTTTCAGGAAATTTATTTACTGCTTGTAAACGCAACAACAAACTAAATTTTAACTAAAATAACTTCCTCAGAATGTTGCCACTATTTCCCTATAATTAAAAAAATTACATACTAAGAAAATATTAAGAAATTAGTAAAAATAAAGCCTTACCAAAAACTAAGAAAAGATCAAATACTGTGCAGCAAGAACCAAGTTTTGGATTCTGTACATTTTAGAGCACATTAAGTGAAAGAGTCTTGCTATAATATCTGATCCAAGTGTGGAAACACACTACAAGCACAATGGAGCTTTGTCCTTGTAGACTTTACAAGGACGGAGTAGGAAAGACTGCTGCCAGTGGGATAGGAAAAAATAAATTAAACTGGTTAATAGTGGAACAGTACACTATCTATGTCCACTAATTTTGAGGCAAGTGTATATAGTTGTCCCCTCAGCAAGTGATCTAAAACGCACACACAGTACAGGGTGTATATATAGTGAGGTGATTTTATAGCATTATATAACAATGACAAACTACTTTCCCAAAGCTAACAACTGGCTGACAGTCGCTACAGCAGCAGGATCCTAACCCACCAGCACTAGAGACAGTGCAGGACACTGATCAGCACCCTGGACAGCGCTCTTGACTTTATTCAGTCATTCATTATTTCCAGCAGCCTGTACAGTGTAATAGCTCTAGATGCAGAATTCATGACTAGTTTGTTAAACCTGTGCTACTATAACAGGTCATATATGGGCGATAAAATTGCAGCTATGAGGAGTTATGCATATAGGGGAGTGATGTTGCCCAAGACGAGGAACTCCCTGTGGGCTAAGAGGGAGCAGTAGTAGATCATGAATGCTCCGGCTAATTGCGCTACCTATACAGGTGTTGACTATGTATGTAAGGTTTAGATTTACACCTTTCCCTATTCCATTTATATACCATGTACATATTTGGTAGGTAGTAAAGCTTATCATTGTGCCTGTGTGTCAGTTTGGCATTCTTCTCTAGCATAACATGTCTTCACTTTTTGCACTAACAATTTCCTGAACAGACTCTTAATTTGACAAGCATTAGCCTCATATAGTAATACTTTTTTTCTGTACTGTACGTCAGACTATGATTAAGATAGCATTCCCCCCTCGCCCCCTAACCTGTCATATGCGGTGCTTTGCCCAGTCAGAGAAATAGCTGTCAGATAATAGTGTTTAAGAGCCTGACCATTATATCACAAGCCATTTCTGTCTGAAATAAGTGATCTGAGAGCTGTTGGAGCCTTTAACTTTGGTTCTGTGGAGACACAAGTATCCTCATTCAGCCTAATGACCATTTAATCTATATCAAGCGTGGGCCTAGCAATTTCACTGATTCACTATGTCGTATGATATAATGCCACATGAAATCCAAGCTTTGTTGCAGTTATTCAAGTCTAAAGTGAAAGTGTTATTGATCCTGTAATTTCTGGACACTGGATATAGTAGATGACTCTGTGTTTGACTATAATTATGGCTCTGGATTGCAGGCAGAAAGTAAGAGTACATTGACAGAGCATTGTATTATTTCCATCAGTTTTTTTCTACAGTGTATAACAGCAATGTTTAGTAATACTTAAGCCCCTCACTTCACAAGTTTTAATTATTGTTTGCTAGTAGCTCTAAAATATAGTTATTAAGCAATTCTCCTCCTTGAACATTGAAAGTCCACAGAGTGCTTTGTTATTTGTTGACAACACGCTTTGTTAGTTTGGTGCAGTTGACTCACTTCCACCTACCTAATGCTGGCAAACTGTGAAAACCCACTAGTGACACATTTGGAGATACATAATGAAGAGGCAGATGGCCTCTGCTGATGACCATGATGTTTGTATGATATTTCATCTGCAGCCTTTATCACAGGCTACTGGAAGTTTTTCAGAGGAAGACTTTCAAAAGCTGTTAGTAAGGAGTTCCCCAGCAAGTTGAATTACCATAAACAATAGTCAAGATCATTTGTAGCCTGTATCACACACCAGTCCCAATTATAAAGCATAATTCTTATTTTCATAGTTTATGCCATAATTTCTATCAGTTGTGATGACATTATACGTACCAAACAAATAGCTGAGATCAGGGAACACGATCATGGGAACAATTCCGATGGGCCAAGAAACACAAGATGTCAGACGATCATATGTCAAGTCAATTTTATTTATATAGCCCAGAATTACAAATAATAAATTTGCCTCAAGGGGCTTTACAGTCTGTACAGCCTATACCATTTTCTATCCTTAGACCCTCTGTTTAGATAAGGAAACCCTGCCCCCCAAGAAAGGATTCGTCTTCTAAGTTGGACAGATATGCAATCAATGTGGTATGTACAGAGTAGACAGAAATAATATATATTTTGTGATAATAATAGTAAAATTACACCATGGAGAAATCTAATAACAATATTCAGTTGATGCATTGTAAACATATATGAAGAATATGGATTCAGAAGACATCAAACAACTTCCACGTGCCGCCAAACTCCTCTCTGCCATGAAGACCTGGAAGGCAAAACCCATAGATACCATTCACACAGAGGGAATGAGACAAGGTGAGGCTGAGTCTCCTGGAGGATGAACATCCAGATCCAAGAAGTCTGGAATGAGGCACCAACAGTCTAAAGGATAGAGAAGAAGAGAGGTTACAGGATGGCCGATGGTCCAGCACAATAAAATGCGAATGAAACTCTCATTGCGCAGAAAAACTGTGTGCGTGCACAACTACACTAAGCATGGTGGGTCAAAGGTGAAGCAGGAGGTCGGTCCGTTAAGGGAGTGTTAAACCAGACAGTTTGGGTAATGACAACACAAAAAACAAACAACACATTTAACTTTAATATTTAATATTAAACTTATAATGTCAAAGTTTGTGTCAGCATCCCTGAATAAAAATGAGCACATTTCAACTAACCAGTATTGTTCACTATTGAGAAATAACTGCAGCGCTCTCAGATTTTCCTGCACACGCATAAGTCCAGCTTATTGTCCAATATTGTTTCTCACTTTCTGTGCCGCCCAGCTGTTTATGCAGTCTACTAACATTACTGTGCTCTGAGAGTTGGAGCCAAATGTGGAAGGACACAACGCCCAAGGGTGATTTGTTTAACTTTGAAAGGTTCTTTGGTTTGTGTTAGATTTGCTGGGAGCTACGCAGCAGCGGATCATCTAGCCCGTTCTCCCAAGTGGGTAGCAGCCAACAGAGCCTGGGCGATGCGCGTGGGTAGAGAGGAAAAAGATAACCCCACCAGGGACTAAACGACAGTCCTCATTTAGACGGCGCTAGGCAGGCCAGCCATTTAACAACACAGAAACAAAAAACTCCATTAGAGTCTCCTTCTGCGACTCTCTGGGGAGTGTAATGTTGTTCTCTAACCAGCAGAGAATGAGTTAGATGTATCTCATGAATCATATTAGAGCGCCTTTAATCCTCTAAAGTGAAGGTCTCGGGTGGGTGAGGTTGCAGATGAGGAAGCACAAAGTAAAGAGGTAGATGACAGAGGAAACAGATGGGGGGGAAAAAACCTCATGCTGAACCAGGTAGAAGACAAGATAAGTCTGCAGCGCTGGGGTGCTGTCCTGTGGGCTGTCAATCTGCACAGCTGGATGTTGCCTTTTCCCTATGGGGTTATGGGTAAAGAGAGCGCAGATAGGGCTGCTTCCTTCCCTCCCTCATCCATCCCTCCTAATCCAGCCTAAGCACTTAACCAAAGAGGTACGGTGGAGATCACCTGGGTCTGTGGGGGATCAAAGCCGCTTCAGCGAAAATAAGAGAAGTCTTGAGGAGGGAAAAGCTGATGTAACAAGAAGAGGTAGATTAGCATTAAAGACTTGACAGATAGAAAAAAAAAAAAGTTTCCAGGACCTCAGCAATAATCTTCACCATGAATCACAGCTCCTCTGGATTGCCGTTAATGGCAGGTATACCAGCGTAAGTACTGTACCCATCAAAGAAAGCACTGTTTCACCAAATGAAAAGAGCTGTTATTTGATTTACCACTCTGAAAAGCAAGCAGGGTGATGAGGGATCCAGCTGAAAGGATTCAAAGTAACCTTAAAAGAAAGGATGGGAGAGATGTACTGTTTTCAGCCTCCCAATTTAAAATATAGCCTACTATCCATAATTTAGCAGACGGCTCCTGCCTGTCCTCTGCTCGCGCCAGGCCAGAGCTCCCCCCAGTCATATTTCAAACCACACATAGTAATGTATTTTGACAAGTAAATTGCTTGCCTCTTTGCTGATAGCTACTCACTTAAATAATGAATTCTTAGTAATAGCTGCAGAAATAATGCATACCACAGAGTGACATGGATGAAGGAGTTATTACTGATAGAGGACACACATTAGGGATCTTTCCTGAAACAGTGGATCTGCCGCGAATCAATCAGTGACCACACTGAAAGCATTCTGGCTGTATGTGGGGGAGTTAAGACCTGTCTACAGCCACACTGGACGCTGCACAAGTTTTCACCCAATGATGGCACCAGATGAGTTATTAGGATCCATCCTCTGGGGACCATGAATGTACAAAATGAAACATGGCAATCCATCCAGTAGTTGCCAAGATATGTCATGACATAAAAACCACAAATGACAACTTGCTGATGGCGCTAAAGGAAAAGCCAACTGACATTGCCATCCCTAGAGCCACAGCCATAGCATGGCAAAAAAAAAAAATAAAGAATCTGAATTGTATTCTTACATTTAAAGGGTAATGACTACAGCACAACTATTGTTATGACATTCATCCAATTAAATGTGCACAAAGAAGAATGAAGTAAAAAAAAATGCCAAGAAGGACATTTATTCAGAAGTGTTTGGCACATCATAGCAAGGTTGTTTGTTGACCATTGAGCTGGACAGCCTTAGGTGTTGGCAGCTCTGATAGGGAAGGGCATACTGATAAAGCAGCTGATTAGACTCTGATCATTATCTACAGTACAGCTTATGATGGTCAAAATCAATGGCAGGAAAGAGAAGAGCTAGCCCTGCGAAAAGATTAAACGCCTCACACCGTATGATAAAGTCTCACTCATCAGTCACTGTTTTTGAACTTTGAGAGATGCTGTTTGAAGGTATAATGTGCGAAGTGTATTCACAGAGTGCAGTCAGACAAAACTTTTCTCTCTCCCGGCATCCCATCAGATTGAAAATGGAGCCGGGCGCGCATTGTTTTAAGAGCTGATAAAACATACCACCTCGCATCAGCATACTCGTCCATCAACGTCCTCTCTGTTTGGCAGGTCCCTAACAGGCCCGCAGCGTGTAGGGATGCAACCAATTTTGGCGCCGTGGTCCACATCCTCCAACACTTTGAAGAGAGAGACATTTGACACAGCATCAAAGACTCCTCAGAAAGACAGAGAGGAGTGGGGTGGCCAAATTGCTGGACATTATCCAACATGAAACAAGAGGGCATCATATTATGTGGATGATGACGCTGTTTTGTTGCACCTCAAAACACGTTACAGAGTCACCCCGAACTTAAAGAATACACTTGAACAACTTTTGCTTACTTTGATCTCCTTTTTGCGCCGGCATGTTGCGAGGAGAACATAACCCATGCTTTCATAGTTATGTGGCTTTGAAGGGAATTTTAACTGTAGCAGGATTGCTGTCATGTATATGTATAGGAACTGTATTTGAAGTATGCGTGGTAGAGTTTGGGTCACTGTTATCCACTCTGGGCCCACGTTTACATAATTTAATTCTAGATGAATAAAATGAAAGGAAAGAGCAATTATTGGCTAGAACAGCCATCATTTGCAAGAGGCATAATTATGAAAATATAACCTCCAATCTTTAGTTAAATAGTAATGATTTTCACAGTGGCCTATTTTGCACAATATCACCTTCTCTGAATAGTGTTTTCACTTTTTTATTAAGTACGCATACACTCTGTGATTCGTTTGGTGTTCAGTAGATGAGAAATACCAAAAATCAATCCAACATAACACAGGATTGATGCAGCTGATGTAAATCTTCAGTTTAAACAAAACAGCTTTCCACTTCTTCCGAGAACAAGCACACTGTGGAGGGTCACTAAAGTTGAAGGCTTAAGAGAATGAAATTTCTGCTCCACAGTGTATAATATTGTTGGGTGGCACAGTCTGTCAACTCGTTCAATTTCCCTGTGTAAGCGTTGCAGAAGAGGCTAAAAGGCTCAAAGATTTGGAGCATGCTGACGCCATATATTCTGTCAGTAAGATTCTTAGTGGGAGAGCGGAAATGGGAATAAACCAGGGCACCGTCGGTGGCGGGGCAGATTTATCTCCTTAAATTGACAACACAAACCATTTACTGTACTACGAGGAGCAGTTGAGTAACACATATATGGAGAAAAAGCAAAACCTGTAGGATCCTTTAGAGGTCACATTAAAGTATGTGGAGGATTATATGGAACAAGGGGACTAAAGTGAGACTCAAACAATAGTGAACAGGCAAATATAACTGTGTTCATTGAGAACATTTGTGCAGATTGGATTCTAGTTTTAAACCAGTGTTATTCTGGCAAAGCAGGGGCTTAGTTAGGAATTTTTGGGCCCCCTCTACAATTTAGCTCTGGGCCTCCTGAATTCATTCATACATTCTATTAAGTTTTTGCCCCCTAGAATCATCATCCAACTGGTTGCAGCACGCGACTGACGCTCAGACGAAAGCTAAGACCGGAGAAAGCTAGTTAGCCTAGCTCACTGCAAATTCGGTTATTGTTGTACTCTTCGCTAAAGCAACATGGAGAAAAATAGTGAGCAGTGCTGAATGGATAATCATGACGCAAAACCGTGTGAGGGAGCATTTTGGATTCAACGCCACAGATGGAAAGATCTTGGATAAAGATAAGGCTGACTCTGTGATATGCAACTGCTTTACAGTAATGTTAGCTCGTCGCTCAGGTGAAGCAGCTGAAGTTCACGAAATAACACAATAGGACTGATTTTTTACAACGTATTTTGGGATTAGGGGAAGGGTGCGGATTGCATTTGATTTAATTCGAACGTTTAAATTCATTCAAACTAATTTCGTGTTGAAATCATGCCCCTTTTACATGAGAAATACTATATAAACACAAATGGAAACAGGGTGTGTATATTGTACCGTTTCCCAGTTAAGGTGTATGGAACATGTTTATACTCCCATGTTCGTGTCAGTGAGGCGGACTGATTCAACAGAGATACAAAAGCTTATACTGTATTGTGAAGTGGAATATACCATTGGATGCAGTGCGTGCACATTTCATCCTCCATATTTATCTGTATCTTAAATTTGTAAGTGAGCAAATGCCCAATAAATGCTGACATGCAGTATAGCTGGCATTTGTCGCAGTGACATTACTTAAAAAGACATTTTTATATTTCTGATCTGCCTATTGTACATCCACTGTAAAGTTTTTTACTCCATACAAAGAAAGCTGTAGGCCACATTTATGATTATTCCAGAATCCTCTAAAAATAAATTGTTTTTATACTTTTGCAAATATTCCTAGTACAGTAAGTTCTGTTTAGTCTTTTTTTGACATTTGTTAATGTGTTGTGGTATTTAGTTTGTATATGACTGTAATTTAATGGCCATGCTCCTCTTCTTTTCTACTGGTGCGTTTTGGTGGTGCAAGAGGATAAAAATAACGTATTAGTCATATTTTATTCCTTGAGCACCTCTTCAGTGATAAATGAGTGTATAATTACATTTACACCGGAGAATGACCAATGAGAGAGTTGGTGCAATGACCTGCAAAATGCTGTAGGTCGTGTGCAGGTGCACAGTGAAGCTGTGAGTACATACTGTACAATATTCAGTGATCCACTGAGAGCTCCTGCTGCTCCCAGTTCTGGAAGAAAGTTGTAGTGTTTGGAATGAACCTCCGCTGCTCCTCTTCCTCCCACCTGGCTGAATATCGGTCTTTATCCCAGCGGACAGGAAGGTAGTCTTCAGGTGGAGCTGTCTGGTTAGTGGGAACGGAGAAGAGACTCATTAAAAGTGATCCCCTTGTCCAGTGCAGCCTGATCACTTTCAGCCCCGCTATCCACCAGAGTTCCCTTTGAAGAGGTGGGTCTAATCTCGGGCCTGTAACATTGTCATGGCCAAGCTGGGTTACCCTGCTAATGAGTGAGAGGCCGAAGGAAGTTCACACTGATGAGACGGGAAAAAGTGGCAGTAGTCGGAGTAGTTGTGGTAGTTTGACTTACTGTTTATGTTGCCATGGTACCATTCATTTTTAAAACAATGCGTCCTTGATTTCAGACAGTGGTAGACAACAAACAGGCGTCTCATTTCTAACTTGCGACCGACGGAGCAGATTTTATTATCTGTAGCTAGCTCGTGAGCTAACTAAGCTAACGTTAGCTTTATGAGTTGGTTAAAAATGCTTTTTGATGTTTCAAGCTGACTTAAAGCGAGAACCGCAAGAGTCCTCATCCTCAGTGATCCATGTGGAACACATGGAAATACAGACTCAGTATTGTTGTTGTATTGCAGTGTAAAGCTAATTAGTTTTGTATTGATTGGAAAAAATGTAAGATCACACTGTTTTAGGAAAAGGCTCACCAATGTGATGATGTTGATGTTAATTTAAAACTATCTCAGGCAACATTGGCTGGAGTTGCTGGAGTGTAGTAGAAGTAGAGCTACTAACATGCAGAGCGGGAAACACTATATATTCGGGTGGTGGGGGGGACTTGAACAAGATCCAGGGTAGGAGTTTGGTCAATTATGAAAAAAAGTCCCAGGAGAAAAAACACCAGAATTTCCCTTTAAGTAAAGGCAGCTTGATATTGCCTTCATTAAAAAAAAAATCACTTACACCCTAATACTCAATATCTGTTTTACAGTTTGAAATAAAAACAAATCCAAAGAGTGATTTGTAACTGAACCTTTCCACACCCATGAATTTTCACATCAGGTTTCAAGAGTGTTATTCCTGTGCCTGCTGCCTACACACCCTCGCGCCGTGTAATAATCCATATTTACCTTTTTCTCTGCTGGTTTTTGTACCTGTGAGACAGCTTCGGGGCTTCGCTTTGTCTTCCCCCCCACTCCCTGCAGAACCAAGACAGACACTGCCTTCTGTCCTCAGCGTTACCTGTGCTGTATGTACAAAGAGGCGTTGTAGCATAAGTCTCATCCCCAGAGGAAACTGCGGGTAAAAAGAATGAAACTGGAGAGGTGGAGGGATTAAAGCATAGTTTAATGATGGGAGCAAGGAGGAGTGGAGTCTGATACGAAGTGAAAACACATGCGCTCTCTGCCGTAGCGAGGAACTGACATATGCATAAATACACTGCGTTTCATTGTTTCATAGAGAACAAGCCTACACGCACATCCTTCTACATGGAGATCACACACGTACGCAGCGCTTCAGGATAACAAGGCAACGTCAAAAACACTTTAAACAACCAACAGCAATCTGCGCGAAACATGAGCTCTGAAAATTGAGGGTGGAGATGATCAGATAAGAGTATTCTTGCCTGCCCTGGTTTCAAATACAAAAGGGAAACAGATATAAAGGGTGAGTATTCTGAGAAATGTGCGAAAAAAACAAAGTATGAGCTAAAATACATCTGAGGGAGATGTTTCCATTGTTAAAGTAAAAGTATAGATGTATGTACTCACCAGTCTGATTAACTAAGTGTTGCAGCACTGCTTCAGCCCAACTCCTCTCCTTGCTTAAATGTCTAACAAGGACAACACTAGCCTGCACAGCTTTGCACTTTGATTAAAGCTAAGTGAGCGCTTGCTGTAATCCTTGAATCCTTTTTAGTCTCGGTGGGATTTAGGTGAGAATGATTTCCTCTCAGCAGGGAGATTTGTGGCTCGCTCGCTCTTTGTTTGGGATGACATCTCAATGTTTATTCAGTCATTCTTCACATGCTTTGCAGCTGGCATTTTGGGTGTTTCAAAGTGCCTGAAAATGTGCCCAATCACCTGAAGTTAAATACCGAGCTAACACCGGCGGAGCTCCATTCTACACGGCATGGCACAGTTGTCTTAACACATGTAGC
>NTHP01000146.1:1294634-1336983 GCA_003416845.1 Oplegnathus fasciatus
AAAAAAATCAAAAGTGCAGAAAATGAATATGTCTGAACAGCGTACTGATTGGCCTCCTTATCTTAGATTGCAGGTGTCTGATTTGATGATGGAAAAAAGAGGAGTTGTTGCCGTGTGTTTGCTGTAATCTCAATTTAAATCTAACTCTTTAATCCATAGATATGACATCAAACTAATGCCAAGTGTTTGGCTAAATAATTCTAGTAAGTAAACACAGAAACGGAGAACACATCCCACGGCTTGTAGTGCATTTATTTCATAGGAATTGTAAAATACAGTTATTTTTACAGTCTATATTTAACTTTGACATTACATTAACATTCTCTAACACACAGGCAGACATTAGTTCATGGCCAATTCCTGAAATCAAACATATTCAGTGGCTCCCGTTTTTTCTTTGCCCCACACTTGCAATGAATAGCAATTTTGAGAGCAAACATGGAAAATGTTAAAACATAAAGGATAATCATCACCAGGGTTACACATTTGACAGGAGTAGGGTGTTTTTCAGAAATGAAAACAAGGAAAGTGCATCTTTTTAGGGATATATATAGACACATAAAAAACAAAAGGAAGAGATTTAAAGTAAGTGGACAGTGACACTTCATTGATACAATACAGTAAAAATGATGATAAGTCAATAAATAAATTATTGGACAT
Organism: Oplegnathus fasciatus; assembly: GCA_003416845.1. Taxonomy (NCBI): domain Eukaryota; kingdom Metazoa; phylum Chordata; class Actinopteri; order Centrarchiformes; family Oplegnathidae; genus Oplegnathus; species Oplegnathus fasciatus. Next base: position 1,295,295 of record NTHP01000146.1, read on the forward strand.
GGAATGAGCAAACATACATAAAAGTAGCAATTATTATTTTAATAAACTTAACAAGAGTGCTTGGATAGATTCTTGAGTATTGTTTAACTAATCTGTTTCTCTCATCATAACAGCTGGGACAAACTAATATATAATAATACTCGTTACTGTACAGGTCGTGGAATGTAGTCACATAAATATCTCTTCTTTGAAATTGGCAGGTTATGACTACCGTACCTACATTTAGACAGATTAGTTCTGTGCACAGGGCTAAGCAAAAAAGCTATTTGAAATAAAAAAAAAATAAAAAATCAATCTTAAAGGGACACGCCACTGATTCTACACATTAGCAAGTGCTACTCAGCCGGTGAAAACAGTTATTTAATGTCTTCTTTGGTTCTACAGGAGCTTTCCAAAGTTTGAAAAAATAAAATAAATCTTGGATTGGGCTCGGGACTTTTTATTTGACAACTATTAACAGAACGCTTGAGTTATGAACTTGGTGCACGAGGCAGGGGGGGCTCTAACACAAGATGCTGTTGAGTTACTTTTTTTTTTCTTTTTTGGAGCTTGACCGATACTAGAAAGTCAGGATATGTCAGCCCGTGCTGCAGTCCTCATCATGTCACCCCTGAAGACCCTCCAGTCTGAGGTTAGCCTGGAATTTAATGTACCCTGGATTGATATTTCCACTCGAGCTGATAAGACGTGAAGACGTCACATTGGACTCTGGGAAACTGCTGGGAGACAAACAAAACAATTAATCGATTAATCAAAAATAATAATCAGAATAACCGTTACTGGCAGCCCTAATCTCCACAGTCGTACCATAAATAAGATGACCCTCATTCAAGAATGCATTTAACCTTAGAAATCCATTCTGATTGATTTACAGTGTCAAACAGTTTCTGTAGTAAGTTACACACATACTGTATCATTTTGGGAACACTGTTTTAAAAATTAATCATTTATCCCCTTAATTTTCCATATACAACACAATATGCTGTGTTTCTGTTTACCTGCAACAAACTCAAAACTAAAACGTGGATTTTTTTTTTTTGCTAAAGTAGAACACTTACAAGGTTGTGTGGAGAGTGTTTTTCTGAAAAATAAGCAAACAGTGCTGTATTTAGTTTGAACATAGGGTGTAAAGCCATGAGTTACAGATCCCTGATACATGAGGCGTGAACAAACGACCCATATGTAAAAGAACAACAACACATGTAACATGGAGATATATGAGCGCTAATAGCAGTGATAATGAGTGAAGGACCTTAGTTGCACTTTGCATCCATCCAACAACTACTGACCTTGCTGTGTGTGCGTGCGCACACACACGTGCCCCTAACCTGTACCTCGGCCCCACCCAGCCTGTTTGCTGTTATCTATGTACGCTCCAGCCCCCCACTAGCACACCTTCATTACTGCCCCAGATAGTGGCATTGGCAACTTGTCACTTGTATTGATTTCTCTTAAACTGCAATTTACATGGATATTTGTGGGCGTCCTGAGGGCAGGCTGCAGCCTGGCGGATGGCCCCGGCACCCTCCCTCTCCTCCCTCTCCTCCCTCTCCTCTCTCAGCCCCTGGGGCCGGGAGGAAATGTTTCCACCCAACAACAGAGCCTCAAAGTGACTTTTCAATCTGACATCAGCAAACGGGTCCTTTTCTGCAAATACATTGGTTTTTTTTATCATCAAAATGGATGAGAGCTAGTGAGGGTAAAGGAGATGTTTTTAGGGAAAATAACAGCATTTACAGGCGATAGACCATTTTTTAGATATCATCCTTTCTTCTACTCAATAACTGCACGTGCAAAAACACAAACTTAAAGAGACTGAAATTGTGTTTTTGATTAACAAATGTGCATTTTTTTTTCTCCCCTGTACTGGCCCTGAATGTGTTGGGCAGTGCCATGGCGCCTCCTCCCCAACACACACCTGACCTTCCGCAGTCGAGGCCGGGGGAATAAAACAATAACCTGCAGCTAGGAAAGCCACAAATGCTTTCTGAAAGCCCCGACACTGCACTTTCACACAAAAATGCCAAAATGTCACAATCTTCAAACTTTGCGGCCGCAACACACTGTCAGTGGAGTTTTTTGCCTCCTGTGCTGAAGGTCACCTGCAACCTCCAAACAGGATTTTCAAAATAAAAGAAGACACATTTGGTCATATATTTTGTAATTAGGAGGCTTGTGTAATTATTAAGCCGGAAAAGTGAACAGAATTCGACTCAAACAGTATATCAAAGATGCATTTGATGTAACTGAGTTGTTATTGTGGGTGTGCTAATTGAACATTATGCATCTTAGAGTAATCTCCCTTTGTGGACTTGTCAGTGACTTTAGAACAGAGAGTGGCAATGAGAGGGAATTTGTTTCAGATCCATAATCCTGCAAGAAAATTAGAAGTCCCAAATCTCAGCAGACAAACAAGGAGAGAGAGGAGAAGGATGCATCCAACAGAGGAGAATTTGTGTTTATGTCCAAAACACCACATCACCCTGTGCTTTTCGCCTCAAGTTGGTGGTGAAGTTTGCAGTAGGGTGGCATATAGTAAGTAAGAAAACAGTCCGCCAGCAAGGATAACCACGTTCAAGTCCCTCATGCTGCTAAACATCCGACCTGCTTAAGTGCCCTTGAGCAACAATCCCTACCAGGCTGACCCCTGACCCCCCCTGTGGAGGGCGGAAGAGAACAGACTTCCCCTGCAGTGTGTAAAAAAAAGTGGAGGAAAAAGTGAAAGAATAATTCAAAATGCAACAAACATTTAAAAAAGCAGCGGGTGAATAAGGGGTGTGAGTTGGTGGGTGTAGCTGGTGATGTCACACCTCCCAGACAGCCACGATTGGACCCTAATTAGAAAGCTCGGCAGCAAATAGATAGGCGTCCTGCATGATTGAATTCAAAGTGGCTGATGCCAAAATTTCTGCAGAGGCGCGGAAAACTGTCGGATAGGAGCGGAGTAGACAGGGCGCCGGTATCAGTGCTGCTGAGAGCTGCCACGCTGCGCTGCGAACAGCCTCTCCGTGAGCTGGAGGCGAGCTGGAGTTTCAGAGGTGATACAGGAACAGCAAGACGCGCTCCCCCCTGGTTTGGAGGGATAAAAAAAAAAGAGGGAGAGCCGAAAATATAGTCCGAGTCTACGTCAAACCCGAGGACGCTGCGCTGCCAGAGAGCAACGGAGGCTGAAGCGAGACAAGTACAAAGGAGAGTCGAGCCGCCGAGTCCAAGTTATTCCTGCGCTTCGCTCCAAAGGCTGCGCTGATGGCATCCGTACTTGGAAACAACAGCCGCGCGTCGGGGGCTCAGAACGGACAGGTCAAATGCAAGCTGAAGAGGAGGAGGAGGAGGCGATCGAAGAGAAAAGGTACAACTTTGCAACACTTCTTTCCCCCTTTTTTTTGTGTGTGTGTGTGTGTGTGTCTTTTCTTCTCCAGCGTGAGCAGAGGTCGTGCGCACCTTGGCGGGGCATCGGAGCGCGCGGCAGCCCGGCCGACCCCGCGCTGCTCCAGCCTCCACACAGCACGCTCCGCGGCGGCTTTATTTTCGCGCATCTTGGAATTGTGAAACAACACTGAAGAAACGATTCGTGTTCAGATGCGCAGTCGGCTTTAAATGACGCATTGTCTTTGCCTCGGAAAGTTTAGTTGCTGCTGCGTTTAATTGTCCTAAAACAGCCTCCGTTTGCCTCTAACATCGGCGAGGACGGTGAGCGAATGAAACCACTCATTTGCTTTAATATAAGTTTGAACGAGGGATTATGAAGAGAAGCGGCTTGTTTTTCCTGTTTAACACCTGATTTTTGACGCGTCTGAGAAGGACACGACGTTGTCACCGAACCCGGTTTAAGTTCCTCACCGAAAACAGCACATTTCTTCCATCATCTGAATTAGAGTCTGTTTCTATGAGTGATCTCAAATATTTCAGCTAATATGTCAAAGCGAAGCCACGCGGCCCATGTACTGTAATAACACTGCAAGGTTTTTATTTTTATTTTTAAAAAAAGGCACTGCCATGCTCTGAACCATACTAACATCCTGAAATTCACTAGTGATACTTCCATTAATTTCACCCAGCTTTTTACTTTGTTGTCTCATATAAAATATTTTTGCCTCATTAGAGGCTGGAGCTTCAGTGCTCTGCTGTGCTTAACTCAACAATACTGAACACTAAAAAAAACTCTCAAGTTTGAGACACAGCTCTGGGCCTTCAACAGGGAGAGAAAAAAATCTCATTAGTTGTTTAGCACTTCACAATAATAATTAACTTCACGTCGCTATTTTTATTTGTGTGTATTTTTGAAGTAAAATCTCTCAAACTACTGCATGGAGAGGGAGTGTTCCTAATGAAGTGTGTGTCCAGTCAGTGTACTAAAACTCTTTAACACATGCTGTAGAACAATTCATTATATCTGTAATCAAACTGTAAAAACATTCAGATTTTCAGCCACTGAAACATAATAAGAACGTAACATTTTCTCTTCAGCCACACTGAAATAGATGCTGACCGGGGCTCGTGGTCAACAAACCCTCTGTGTGCTTTAATAACCTGCAGCCTGCAGGAAGACGTACAGTTTCTCTGCCAGTGACAGCTGCACATTTATGCCATTTATGCGTTTACTGAAAAAACTAATAATTTACAGCTCTCTGACTCAACGCACATTTCCATCTCACCGACTCTCGCTTTGAGATTTTGTGATTTTTGCTCATTTTAAAATTGTTCAAATTAACCTGCGCTTGCTGAGTAATTTTACACCAACTTATTTCACATCGTGCCTCACAGTGAACGAAAGGGAAAAATGACATTTAAAAAAAGATTAAGAAGGAAGTTATTTCCATATGTCAGTGAAAGCTTCCACACTTAAAAGCTTAACTGCCTTTAAAGAGATTCTCCCTGATTTAGTTTTCTTGATTATTTCCTGAGGTAATTTTTGCTAATTAACAGTAAGCATCAAACCCTTATTAGCTGTGGCACAGGCCACAAACACTCACAGAAATATGTTTGTTTTTTCCTCCACATTTTCTGCCACCTCCATAAGAGAGCAGAGAAGATCTAAATAAAATAGCGACGACACACTTGTTTTTATTTATTTATATGTATAACAGATGATAACACGACTGTTTGTGTTGTTTATGCTTGAAGATACTGACGTGCCACCCCATTGCATTGTGGAATATGGATGAACGCTCGGAGCGTGTTGACGTATCCGACTGCAATTGAATGCATAACGAGCTTTCATAAACACTTTGCACTTGTCATCAAACTACAAACAGACAACTGCACCTCATTTCCATAACCTCTTGATTTTTAATAGCCCAAGTAATTGAGACAAGGGAGACAATACATAAAATATAGTGCTGAGGCAAATGTATTTACATAATGGAAACGACAGAATTGGTTCCACAACATTAAGCATTGCATATGAGTATCACACAAACGCGCGCACATTAGCTGACAGGCCTTCGCAGCATGTTTCCGAACGGCTAATTTATCAGCGCTGCTGATTCATTCTGATAACACGGGACATTAGGGGCCAGTTCAGGGACCGGTTGTAAATGAACTGTGTCTTTGGGAAGTGCTGATGGCCGCTGACTCCTCCAGAGCTGCAGGAGGTGGGCTCACTGTGCTCCAGCAGCTGAAACATTCAGTTAGATCTGTTCTTCCTGTTTGGATGTTTTTTCTCTCTCTCTGTGTGTATGTGTGTTTTTTTTCTGGGAACGATCCAAGGAGCTCTCACAGATACAGAATTTGTTTCTTAAGCTGTCAAAATAAGAGCACAGTTTTATGATTGAGGGATTTTTTTTTACTTCAGACTCGAGCGCAAAAGCTGGATTGAGGGTTTTCTCTCATTATTATCCTTCATCTCAAATGCCAGTTGATCATCATCTTGAGATTTCACACAATTATTTTTAGAGACCTTGTGGCAAAAAGTCACAGAGGGATTATTGCATGGCATTTGGGGCTTAATCCCCTGAAAAGGCTGCAGATTATTTGTAGATGGACTCACTAAAACCTGTGTGTGTATTCAAAAGGTTGTAAGCAGATTCCTCCCCACAACTTGTATTAATTGTTTTTCCACCAAACTCCTTTTTGCAATTGTTCATTTTTTGGATGGCTTTAGAGTGCAAAACAAATAACTACAGAATGAGAGATTACAGGTCAGAGATTTATTTATTTGCTTAGTTCTTGTCACCCTGGCTTGTCTCTGCTCAGACTTCCTAGAAATCACACACTTCACTAAATTCATCAGCTGTGTTTTTAGCTCTCCCTGCTGCTCTTCACTCGCAGTTTGCCAACCGCTGCCCCCTCGTTTTTGTTCAGGTTACAGTGCTCCTGTCAGCTCGGCGTTGTGCGGATGTGCGCCTCGCTCTGCATTTGTTTGCTCTGCCTTAAGCACAGTGTTTGACCAGTGTCACCGCTCCAAGACGGATTCATGGACATGCTGTGGATCTGCCTCTTAATTAATCACAGCCTTGTGATTTACGGTTATGTCCCTCAGGGATGTCAGTGCCACAAATAAAAATCCTTTTGGAGGTGTGTGACAGTCCAGTGATGTACAGGAGCATCTGGGTCTGTAAAATCGTGCCTGTCAATCATCAGTATAACATGACCTTTTTCCCTCTCTCCTGCCTTAAACTGTGGCATATGTGCAACGTATTCTTTGTCTTTTATCCACAATGTGTTTTTTTATGAACAAAAATAAGCACAGCAGAGATTTATAGACCAACATTATTTTTTACAACCACACTTATCACCCTGTACTCTCAGCGTACAGTACAGTATATCAGCGTATCATCAAGAGCGCTGAGGGGGAAATGTGAAAAACACAGAGTGTAACATAATTTATGTAGCAATTACTGTTTACGCTCTCGTTCCTAGCGAGGTGGCGGCAGAGGGGTTGAGTGTGGGCTGTCGGGATGGTGATGAAAGTTGAGGCGGAGGCAGGAGGAAAGGGGGGGAGGCGTGCGGGGCAGAGCAGAGGATGAGGGTCATCGCGTCCGAGGCTCCTGTTCTAGAGAGGCAAGAGGCCACCGGCGGAGACATTAGCGGGGCGGACGAGATGGTCGCCGTCGAGTCCCCCCCGATGCTCTCTGAGGGCTGCTCTGACTGTCTGACGTGCAGCTGAACAGAGGAGGGAAGAGTGAGAGGAAACTACAGTGTCACCCGCTTCCCTCTGAAGGCTGACGACCGTGATACAGGCTGTATCGAGGCGAGGGCGAAGCTCAGGAAGGAGAGCGGAGGCCGAGGAAGACAGAACCTCCATTAGGATTTCAATGTTTTTACAAATCCAAAATCTGTGTTGGTTTAACCAGCCAGGTACGTTTCTGCATCCAAGAATTGTGAATTACTGGTTGCTGCTCTTGAGACAAAACTCTCAGTAATTGTCACTGTTTGATGAAAACCTTGTATCTCCAAAATGTCACGCATTGTAATATATTTAGGAACGACAAACGTAGCTTTGTTTTAGTTCAATGATTTGCATTTTTGATTCTATCAGTGTATTTTTTCAGCCTTTAGAGGAGCATGAAATGTAAAGTGGCTATAATCACTGTGGTGACAGCAGTGTTACCAGCTTTTGAAAACTAATATACCGTACAAAATATCCAGTTGTTTTCATCTTGCCACCTCTCTACCTCGCTATCTGTCAGGACAGGTTTGTTTGTGCTTGTCAGACTTTACAAATGTCTTGATTTCCAATACATTTTGAATTCCTCATAGTAAAAAAATAGGTTTTTTTTGGAATGTATAAGGTAGTAGGAAAAGAGCGGGAATGACATGCAACAAATCTTTTCAACCAGAATGGACTTGGGTACATTGTGGGTACATGATATCCATCATAGACTACTAGACTACCAGGATGCCCCCCCCCACCCCCAATTCTTTTTTTATTGTTTTTGGTCGATGATTTGGTCTCCTGCAGGTTACTCTGTCGACTTGTACTCATTTAAAACCTCTTACAACTTACAAATGCTGCTAAAATTAGCATTCAACCTTATGAGATACATCTTTGTAGCTGAGTTGTAATTGTAATGAAGTCCTGTGTTTTGAGGGGTTCATATTGTTGAAACAACCTCCTAAAAGTTAAAGTAAAATTGCAGCTGCAAAGTTTTTTAAGCAACAACAGAGTTACAAAAAAAAAAAGAATACAAATTAGGTCTTTTTTTTTATACGCAGTACAATTTCCACACGGTGTCTGTTAGCCTGAAAGATGGCATCAATAAAAAGCCGGATGTGTGTAATAAAAGCAAGTAAAACATAGTCAGGGATCTGCTCAATGCCAGATAATACTGCACTGAGATCTCATTGAAGAATAGTTACACTCAAGCTGCAATGGTAAACACAGTCCAAATACTGTATGTAGAGTCTGTAGTGGAGTGCTGTGGTTCATTGTGGTGCACTGTGTTGTGCAGTTCAGATGACAATGAGAGCTGTGAAGTGGAAGAGGCTGTTCTGTGTCTGGCTGTTATTTCACTCGTTCGTAGGAGTATTTTTAATCTAATGTGTTTGTTTAGTAATGTCAGTGTTTGGCTCCGTGTAACAGTACCTGTAAACCTGTACGTAGGCATTGTAATGGCTCAGTATATGCTCTGCAATGGCCTAGATTTACATTCAGAGTCCATTCATAAATGAAATCCTAGTGCAGCAGGACACAGACAGGAGGAGGACTTAAATAAATGCACATCTTGCTCGGTGTTGCATATTGTCCGTGCCACCTATTCCCTAATGTAGGTTTATTCACAGCAGGAGGGTTGTGTGTGTGTGTTTCTGGTTGTGGAGCACAGTAGTTACCGGTACTGGTTTCCATGTTGGGACAGCCCAATGTCACACAGCCTATGTGTTTTGGGAGGGGAAAAAGAGATGTATTTCACAGATTTAAAGCTCTAGTTTTAGCCCTGAAACACTTCTGTCACATTTGTTTGTGTTTGCGCTGATAACCGCATTAAGAGCTGCGACAAAAACACCGCTGGCATTTATGAGGTTAATGAAGGTCAGTGCCGATGGAAACGGCACGCCGCTCCTCTGTGTGCGCATGCATGGCTTTGTGAATTTACAGACACTTCCTGATTAAGGGTAGCAGCGGAGGAGTCGGCGGTTTAGGACACGGTGTCCTCTAACTGACTGAGCGTTTAGCTGAGGGGAAAAAAGGTTATTACTACTGACTGTGGTCTCTTGAGAACAGCTGATAAAATGACCAAGGAAAAGGAATAGCACAACTTTAGCACATTAGCATAATTAGTAATTATCTTGTAATAGTCCCTCTTGGCTCTTTGGAGCTCGGCAGTGAGAAATTGTACTTAAAGTTCAGGCACAGAAAACAAATTCCATGCCAAAATGTCTCAATAACACACGCGTGAGCTGCTGAGAGTCGCCTCAGTCAGGTTGTGGAGAAAATGAATCACAAGTATCAAAAGCACAGATGCAGATTTAAAAAATTCAGAAGGTGACACTTAAGTTAATTAGTCTGTTGTTTGATGACTCCCACAGTTGGAGAGATAAGGGTATTACTCACATCACAAATAACTTGTTGCACTTGTTGCTATGGCGACAAAACACAGAAATTTAATTGAGTTACTCATGTGTTGCGCTCCGCCAGTCTGTTCACAACAGCTTTCAAAACAAAAGCCACTTTAGGGGAGACATTCGAGAACTGTCATGCTGCAATGTAGTTTAACTGCGCTAATGTATGTGTCGCTGCGATGGGAGTGTGTGTTCATCTGTTTGCGTGCATGTGATTTGTCTGGGTGTGTGTGTTCCCTGCGTGGGTATTTGTACAGTGCGAGCCAGGTGTGCTGGCGTTTGCCGCGAACTGTCAGTCCTCATAAACAGAGACGTAGCACAGCAAGTCAGCAGCATTACCGCTTCCTGTCAAGCGTTTGTGTGTCTGCAGTCCACTAGACAACGCAACACGAGAGAGCTGATGGCGTAAAAGAGAGACTGAAGCTGCCTAGTAGCGACTGTCAAGAGATTTGGAGGTGGCGTTGGATGTAAGGAACAAAGTCAAGTCAAAGCGTAGCCCTTTCAATGCTGCTTGAATCACAGCTGCAATAATATGTATAACTTTGTATTACACATGTCATGTCAGTGAATGCATCACAACAGTTTTAACATGACATTTTTTTTAGGTTTTTGGAGCAACACAAGCAACCTTTGTTTTTGCTTGTGACCCCTTATTTTGAAACACGGCTGCCACTGAAATGTGTTTTCATTTATTTATTAATCTGATGAGTATTTTCTTGATCAATCCATGAATCATTTGGTCTATAAAATGTCAGATTGTTAAAAATATCCATCACAATTTCACAGCACAAGTTGATATCTACAAATGTCTTGTTTGGTCTGACCAACAATCCCAAGTCCAAGGAAAAGGAGCACATTCTCACGTTTATTTTCTGTCAGTCAACAAATCGATTAATCAACAGATGGTTTCAGCTCTACTTTGAAGCGAAGTCGTCTTCCGACCCCTCGTCTCATGGTGCACGTCTGAGTTGTCAGCGGTTTTAATCAGAAAGTGATTTTCCCTTCTCAGACTCTTGCATTTAATCATTTTTAAGGGGCGTATATGAAAAGAAAAAAGAAAAAAAGTTGAGAGAAGTCAGATAAGATATTTTAGCTGAGTTTTGTTTTTGTTTTCTTTCCTACCTCTGCAATTATCTTTGCAACCCCTTCGATTCATCTTGTGCAGTGAAGTCACAAGATGAATTTAATCCACAAAAAAGATATGAATGCTTCTTGAAATAGAAAAGCTACGTAAATCTTTGTATTGTAATACGCTTAAAATCATGTTGTGATTTGATTCTAGTATCTTTTTAAGCAAATATCAACTGTGAATAAAAATATAATGTAGATTAAAAAAAAACAACAACTCCTCACTGCTGCTCCTACAGCAGCTGCTCGTAGTGCACTTGGATTTTGAGAGCTGGACTAGCATGAGGACTTTGTTTAGAAAGGTTAAATTTAGTATGTTGTTTAGTAAATTGAACTAAAACATGCCGCTCTTGATTTGCTCCAAACGTAAAATTAAAAAAAATCCCCTTTTCATACCTGGTCTTGCATCCTGACAGCCAGCTTCAAACAAACGCATAATCGTCCAGTATAGTATCTACATTTTCACAGAATCAAGTCTTAGTGTAGCTGTTGATTCAACGCAGCTGATTTTTATTATTATTATTGTTATTTTTTTTTACTCTTTTCGCATGCTATCCAGACAAGTTCTCACATCTAATCTGAAGTCCTGCCAATAGCGTGGAAGCGCCCCACACATCATGGTGGCAAAACATTTCTCCAGTTTATGATCCTAATTAGCTCTAACTGTGCCATCATCCCTGAGTCATCATGCCTGGAGAGAGGCCAGATCATTTGACGGTCCGCAGTTTCACACTTTCCTTATCCCTCTCCTCTCTCTCTCTTCCTCTCTTTTCCTCTCTCTTCCGTCATTTTCTGTCCGTCTCTCTCTCTCTCTCTCTCCTCCTCTCTCCCTTCCCGTGTCTCATTTCAGCAGCGCACACACTGTTATTGTTGTCCTCCGGCTTGCTTGTGCGGATTCACAGCACGGTAGCTGCTACTGTGAAAAGGGACATATTTCATAAGCAGAAAATAGCTAAAGAAGGTGTTAGAATGTGTGCACCAAAAAAAAGCTTTCTGCTGTTTCTCAAACTCAGTCGGCGAGTCGGCCGTGAAATGTGTTTAGCCGCCATTTGAGTGCATTTGAAAATTAGAAGTCACAAACACATGAATGCCCTTTGACAGCATCTGATCAGCTGGCAGACTCTGCACTGTTGCCTCTCAGTGACTTAAACCTCTGCACTGATGTCATGCTTCAGCCACATGACAGCACAACTACCTCGTCGGCTGTGCTGACATAGCAAAGTTACCACTGATACCCCACCTCATATGGAATAATGAAATTGGATGAAGCAGCTTAACCGCGTGCCGTCCCTTCTCTCAGCATCGGACTGGGTGCCTATTTGAGATAACGTTAATGAAGGGGACTTAAGCCAAGAATAGACACGTCTTATTGCTGGAGGGGGTGGGGGCGGGGGGGACGGGCGACAAGGAGGGGTGGGGCGCTAACAGCATTTATTTCCATTAATAAGATGGAGCGTTTTACAAGAGGGCCTCTCCTGAGGGCTCTCTCCGGAGGTCGGAGAGAATCCTACACCTTAACAACCTCCAAACTGGGTTCATTTCACCAAGCGGGTGCGTGGAGACACACTGCAGCGTGTCTTTTCTCAAAGAAACTTGTCTTAACCTTGACGTGGCTCCACACAACTTGGACTGAAGTGGACACTCAATCACCGTAATCACCGCTGTCCATCCTTGATAGATCTTTTTTAGGTCATTAATATGAATCTGAGCAGCTTGGGGAGTTGGTACCTTCTTGCTCTGTCAGTTTTTTTCTTAGAGGACCAGATGGGCAGGTAGCATGATATTATTGTTCCAGGCAGATTTTATCAACTGTAGATAGCTAGCCAGTTAAGCTGATCTTAGCTCATGAGTTGGCTGAAAGTGGACTTTTTAATGTTGTTAAACAGGAACACTGTAAAACACATGCCCTTGATGGCTGTATAGATGATATTGTGCTAAAAAGCTGAGGCTAAAACTACATGAAAAAGTTGATGATGTAGAAGATATGGAAATAAAGAAACAGAAATGTTCTTGTTTTGCAGTGTAGAGCTAGTTAGTCCTAGTGTTCTAATTATTATAAGATCAGACTCATATTTCATTCTAACGTAAGCATGTTTGGTTAGCTTACAAAATTAGATGAGAGAGACTGAGGCTATATTTAAGCTTTTTTGTTCATACAGTATTTTTCCCTTTTTATGAGAGAGAAGGCTTTTAGGATGAGGACTGATATGTTTGGCGAGTGTAATGCTATGTGGAATAATGAGTTCGGCTCGGGGTGCTGGAGTGTGAACTTCCCTGAATCCAGTCAAGGCAGAGCCGCTAACGTTAGCCTGCACTCTGATATAGCAACATCCAGGACCGGCTCCGGGAGAAATACCAACGTTACACAGCGGTTAGTCACTTTTAAAAACACTAATGTTCAAGCCAGGAACGGTTTTTGGCCTGGCCTTGGAAGTACCGCTAGCTTAGCTTACTATTGTAGGTAGTATGCTCGTTAGCCGGCCATGCTAAAGTTTACAGCTTACGTTAGAGTAGATAAATGATGTTTACAGTGTTGCTTTTGTGTTGTTGACGGGCTAAAAATAAAGACTCAATCCTCCAAACTCTTTACACACAGAGAATCGCTCTTACTACAGCTGTTGGCGCACCAGTCCGGCATGTGGAAAAATCCAGAGCCTGACAGGCAAGCGGTGCCTTGTTATACTTGCGAAGCTATGATTGGCCAATCACTGTTCGGAGGAGGGATTTAGCAAATGGTCACTCGTGCCTTTTATCTATTTGATAATAACCATGGTGATGCAATACACCCACAAAGGACTGCAGTATTAAATGATAAGGGGTAAGCATTATGGGCAACAGTACATTATCTCTGTGTAGTAAAGAGGTCTGTGTCATGAGCTCGATTACTATGCCTGTACACCGAATGTTTTCTGGCACTGTGATATTTTCACCTCACCCTGTGTGAGGGGTCAAGAGCAATCTCCCACTTCTTCTTCAGTATGTAAATATATCTGATGGTGGCTGATTCGCGGTAAATGGTAAATAAATGTTTCATCCAGAGCACATTAGATCCATGTGGCTGATGGAACTCCTTAATGGCAGATTAGTGCATTGATAATAATGAGCGCACACATGTGAGCTTCCTGGCTGCTTCATTATTCTGCTCACACGCAAGCATTAAATAACAGTTATTCCCCCTCTTCGCCCTACAGTAAATCCTCTCTCATCCATCGATTCTAGCATCCTTTAGGGGCTCCTTCTAGGAGAGACCGACAGGCTTATCTCGCAAATCCTTTAAAAGGTATTTTAAAAAAATCTTTGCCTGCATTAACTCTGTCTGATGTTCGGCATATCGCCACAGAGTCGGCCTGGCGATGGGCGAGTTGGAGTTTTATATACCTCTGGGCCGATCCGCACGATATGTGAAGTCCTGTTTTCCAAGTTTCTTAACAGTCACACAGCGTGGTGTTTATTTTTCCTGCTTGCCGCCCTGATTTTGATTTGTACAGCTTGAAGTGGTGGAGCGTAATAGATGTGTTTGCATTTGCCGAAAAACTGAGAGTTCCAATCACTCATCCATTGCCTTTGATAGCTCAGGGTGTATTTGGCTTCGCCCAGATAAGGCCTGAGTATACATAGAGTCGGATTCAGCTGAATTGTTTGTACACACATGGTGCTTTGGCATTGGTCTGCTTGGATGGGCTTTGGCATGATGGAGAATTTCATCCCCAACTCCCCCCTCCCCCTCCTCTACCTCACTGACAATCCCACAGTGGTGCTTTGGGGCTGGAGCTGTCGGTGAAGGGTGAAGGGTGCGCAGGACCCGAGGCTACGAATGTTGCCTTGCGTAAAGGACAAAGAGAGAGGATGTCTCTGGGTTGAAAGAGTCCCTGAAATGCTGGCACAGATGAACCTCCATGACCACCGTTCCAAATATAGAAACAAGGTATAGCGTGCAAGTCCCCATAAGAGCTATGCCTTCAGTAAAAACATCCCAATTTCAGTGTTGGGTGTGGAAAAACACCTCCTGTACATCTGAACAGTCTTATCAGCCGCTCAAACTGCTTTGCCTCAGTTCATCGTTCACCTGTCTTCCATTTCTCTGAATACCGATGGATGCTAGTGATGCAAACAAATATGATTACATTATTCGGATATGTGCGCTGAACTGCGCAAACAGTTGTCTAAAAAAATTCATATTGAGACATTAAACGAGGTTCATCCTTAATAACTTTTCATGAGTTTTATCCACTTTAGTTGGGCACATTTATTGGGATAAAGTTTAACTGATGTTGTACAGGTGTTACTTTTACCTCATGATCCATTATTGAACCGTTTTTTTGGAGATGTGGTTCAAAGACAGATCATGTTTTAGTGTTTGACTTAATTAGGTACATAGTTAAAAAATTATGTTACTTTGTATATCTTGTTGGCAGCTAAACTTATATATATATATACGTATGAGGAGCATAAATGGCAGTAGAGAACAATTCAATATGTAAAATAATGCAATTTAGACAATGCCTAACAACTTACGGCGTACGATCTGCCCATTTCCGCTATAAATCCAAAACACATATTCAAATACAAATATTTTTGTGACACAAACAGAATACAGATATTTGTTTGATATCTGCTGTGCAGTGCAGCACTGTAAATTCATACATTTTTGTCTTGAAGGCTTGAAAGGGAAACAAAATAACACTTGTTTCTTGCAATGGTAATGTCATGCTACAGAGCCAGGTACAGGTTTCCATAAATATTGTAACTTTTAAATACAGTTTAAATAAACTAAGAGATTAAATTTGGACTTGTTCTCTTTCTGTACCTGCCATCACAGATGATGACGATGCTGAAATAGATTCTGAATAGATTGCTGCATCGAATATACTGCATGTTTGTAACACTGAGTTAAACGTATCATTAAGTTCAAATTAGGCTTTGTGCTTTCCAAAATACACACAATTTCCTAAATGTCCAGAAACAATCATTGAAATCAAACTAATCATCTGACGTACTGTGCGTGTACTGCACGCCGGGGTTCTCTCACTAAAACAACAGCCCGGCTCTGAGCTGAATTCAAACTTGTGCTGCAGTAAACTCAGTGTGGCCCGCTGGTTTGCAGCGGACGGGGAGAGAGGCGACTGGGTTTAATGATAATAGCCCTGACGATAGCAATGATAATCCTCCTGCTATTCCTGCTGACTGCAGAGAGCCCGAGCTTTGTTCTCCGCTCCCCCTATTAGCGTGATGGAGGTTCATTTTAATTTGAATGGACCATCAGTTGGATAAGGAGAGAAGTGCTCGCCCGCGTACGTGTGCAGACTTGTGTGGAAGAGAAATCGAGCATGGAGAGAAAAATGTGCGCATGAAAGGGTGCAGGCACAAGCATGTATACACACACACACACTGTCTGTGCTCTCAAACAAAGACACAACAATAGAGAAGTGCCCGCAGGTCAGTGTAGTGACCTGTCTGGGCTGCAGGTGCTATTATCTTCTTGGCACCTGTTCCAGGAGAGTTTCTCCTAACTGTCAGCCACAGCTGAGGCTTAAAACACCACGATGGCAGACAAAGAAGACTTCAAATAACACAGGCAGCCATTGGACACGGGGACAGGGGGACAGGGAGCCTTGTTGCTTTTAAGGTGCTATTTGTTTCAGATTGGATATATTGTGAAATGAATATGCTGGATTGTCTGCTGTGAGTGCCACATTTAGAAGGAGATGTTGTGTTCTTTTGAGCCTAATTTGGTGGTTCATTTGACCTAAAAATAGACAGAGATTTGGTGGTGGTTCCCACCCTGGATTTCGAGCTCCTCCCCAAAGAGTAGTGCCCAAGATTTCAAAGGGTTAAGGAGAGAAGAAGAAGGAGACCCTGTCTATTCATCAAAAATACCTTGAATTGTTGCAAATAAAACCCTCACCAGATCATTTCTAGAAATACCTGTACACAAATCTTTTTCCAAACATGCTTTCCTACTATACAGGTCATTTCTTTGCTCTACACTCTTAAATCGGTCTCCTCAAAGAACATGTACGGGGTTCTGGTTCTCAGACTCTACTTTGACCACCTCTGGCCTGTTAGAAAAGTGAGCAGCATGCAGCCCAGTGCAGACGAGGAGGAGAGCAGTGAGCCAGCTGGAGGCCTGCACACTGCTGGACAGCAAGCCTGGACTGGGAACTCCATGTGGGCTGAGACGTAGATAGATAGTTGTGGAGTAGAGATTGGTAGAGGGGACTGCATGTGTATGAGGATACACTGGAGTATAACTTCCTTGAGCCATTCAAGGCCTCGATGACCAGAGAGTCTTCCATGGAATCATTTATGACCTAAAGTTCTGCCTTAGCTCTCTCACTTCTCGTTTGCATCTTCATAGTTTTATCAAAGATCTGATATCACCCAGCAGGGGAAATTGGTTAGCAGAGGTGGTGGGCAATGCTGCCCCGCTCTGTTTAATTACTGCGAAGCCAAAGTACAATGTGATCGATCAATCACTTGCTGAGCTGAATCGGAAATCCTGACATATCTCGCCTCTTTATCAATTGAGTTACTAGATGAAGGTTTAAATAATCGCAGGAGTCAATACATTTGCCGCCTTTGCTGTCTGACGTAGTGGCCCTGCTTGTGTTCCTCAAAGCTTGATATGTTAAATAAAATTGATAATTTGGGTGCTGTGCCTCCACTATAATATGCTGTAGGAAACCCTGCCCAGTCAGCGTCATTGTCCCTAACATGGTGGACGTTTTTACATGAGACATTTACATTTTACTGTCAAATACAGCTTGTCTTACCATTGAATGGTATGGTCATGGGATTCCTCCGCAGCTGCTAACCCTGAACAGTTTAACATATAGTCTGTACTGCAATGGAGCCTGGCAGGAATACAACAAACAATCGGACTGAACATCTGTAGAAAATCGTAACTTCATCATAATAGCCTCATTCTACATTAATGTAGACGGCTGCTTTAGCAACATTTAATGTACTCTATATACTGTATGTGGTATGTACTGCACAACTCTGTAAGTGAGCCACCTCACTGAGGCAGATATCTGTTCGTAGTTGACCCTGAGTTTGTACTAGTTCCCTGTGGCACAGTTAGAGTTTGTACAGTCCTAGCCTGGTGTTGAATGGGCAGGCAGTATAAACAAGGCTCAGCCCTGGCTCTCTCTGTGTGGGTAGTTTGTCATAGCTGTGACTTCAGGGCTATCTAAATAGCAGCAAGCGGCTGCGTTCATCATCACATTCATCCTTACCAGGGTGAGAGATGGATGCCCTACCAGTCCACCAGGTCATGAGTTATCACCCACCAGGGGCTGCTGGTTCATGCAAAGGTCAAAGGACTATTTGTCTTCAGGCAAGTATGCCTGTCTGTTTAAGCCCTCTGCTGCACACACACACACACGCTCCCACTCGTAGCCACAATCACTTACCTGAGGACTCCAATTCCTGCATGCATTTATAATTTTACTCTGTTTTTCATACTGCCAGGCTTTATTTTCTTTGTCCTGTTATGCCAAGTTCACACACCCTGTAGTCGTTTCATCATTTGTGCTGTGCTTAATGTACTTAATGTTTTGTGGCATTTTATCATAAGGTCATCATAAGCCTAAACTTTTTAAATCATTTTTTGCTTTATGATACTCAATCGAGTGCATATGTGTTTAAAGAAATGTTTCAATGTTTTAAGAAATACGCTCATTTGTTTTCTGGCTGAGAATTACATGAGAAGTTATATATACGGCTGCCACCAGCAGCTTAGCTTAGCATAGATACTAGAAACAGGAGGAAACGGCTAGACAGTAGCCTGCACCTTTCTCCATCAAAAGGCTGTTCAGTCATCACTGCGACAGCTCTGTTGCACATTATTGTTGTCTGGGCGATGGTACGCTGACATTACAGAGAGGAGGAAAAGGAGGAGAGCTGTAGCAGAGACCAGCAGATGTAAATCAACTAAGGGACACACAACAATCAACAATATGAATACAAGTTAATATCATCACACTGTTATGGACCTGTCATTCACAAAGAGCATCACTGCTTATGATATTCATGGTTTCTGCACCACCATTTAACTATCAATAGCAAATGTGTTTGTATTGTAGTGCGGAGCTGTAATGCGTAACAAGGAGAACAATAGCACAATTTTTTTTAGCACACTGTTATTACAAAGTGCTTTACAATAATAAGCTGAATGCAGTAATGAAAATATGAACTACAAGAAAAATGATCAAAACATGAACACATAAACAGATTAGCTTGTACCGTCTCCCACAGGCCTCCTGGCTGTGAGTTGGAGCAGTGTTATGTAATGAGTCAGAGGGCATATGGATCGGCTCTTTGTTAAAACTCGAGAATGCATTATCATTAGTCTGGCTACAGTAAAGAGCCAGCCAACCCTGAATGGTGAATAGATTCATTGTCTTTCATTTCCACTCATTAGACTCCTATAATGAAGACTGCTTTGCTCCTAGCAAGAATTTACCTTTTTAACAGGAGACACTTTACTCAGCCACTAACATCACCTGTTCAGATAAGATAAAATAACATGAAACTTTAATGATCCCTGTGGGCAAATTGGAGTGTTGCAGCTGCAGCTTGTAATAATGGATATACTGAAGAAAAATATGATTATCATATGAATATAGCAGAGTGGGGATATTAAATGAGCCCAGACCAGCAATTTCAACATGAAACATGTTAAACAGGCATGGATAAACAAAATTACAAAGTTGTTAATTATTGCATTATCATGGTAAGCACCCAGAGACCATAAAACTCTAAATAAAAGAAATATGCTGTGTTTACTATGATAACATTTGGCAAAAAACAAAATACATAATACGGATATTTACTTTAGGTCCCTTTTGCGGGATAATAAATGGTTAACAAATATGTTACATTAATACATGTTAGTTGGTGAATATACTATGATGAATACACTTGTATCAGGAAATGTTCTTGGAAATGAGTTCTGTATAGGATGCGCATTCATGCTCAGCAAATTGAAACAGTATATTGTAGAAATTTCATTGTCTGACGGCACACTTCTGACAAGTGATCTCATATCAGTAGAGCATAATGACTTAGGTCCACTTTTCATGGGAAAAAATAGCTAACAAAATAGTTAACAACAGTTACTATGTATGTATTTGTGCATGAACTAGGTTTACTGAGTAATCTGGACAACTTGGCTGAGTTTTTCCCAGAAAAGGCATTTTTACATGAGTCCAGTTTTGCAGAGGTTCCACGTTTTAATGTGCAAGGTTATCCAAATAAAACATATCTGCTTCTTGGAACACCACCCTAATGTAGTTGTTTAAATAACCGGTGTCCAGCAGCTCATTTCTGGACAGTAATTAACAGTTGCAGGAGTTGGACAGATTTTTCTAAATATGGATGGATGGTTGGATGGTTGGATGGATGGATGGATGGATGGATGGATGGATGGATAATACTTATTACAATAAAAGAAAAAAATAAAATCCTTTGTAGGTAAGGGCTCAATTTAAAATAGTTAAATTTGTAAAATTGTATAGCAGGTTTAAAACTGTTAGTAAGTGTTGCTAAATTAAAGTTACAGAGGACACATGATTATATATGAAACATGAGGACATATGAGGATAAGTGAACATGATTACAATTATAATGTGTTATTAAGCATTCTTCAACTGTTTATAGACCAGTTTTGGATGCAGCCCTCTAACATGTCATTATATGTGTTGCATTAATTGTTTATATTCCGCTCGTGAATGCTAAAATTAAGCGTTACCAAAAGTTTTCATTTTGATAAAGGATTCATAAACGTAGCTTTAAGCAACAAAGTTGGTACAACACAGAGTATCTGACGAACATCAAACATTTTGGAGCACATATGCTGTTATGCATTTGTCAGGATACATGCGCTAAATAAGAAATCATTGCGGCAGGATTGCAAGTTACTGTGTGTGTGTGTGTGTGTGTGTGTGTGTGTGTGTGTGTGTGAGTGTGAGAGAGAGAGAGAGAGAGAGAGAGAGAGAGAGAGAGAGAGCCCCAGGAAATGAACTGAAACAATCAGACTTTTCTGTTGTCGTGTTCTCTCGCCGCTCCTCATCAAACCAGCTCCAGCTTCCAGGCTGAAGTCCTCCACACACCTGCTTGTCGTCGACCGGCTTTCTTGCCAAGATGGTAATCTGATCCTTATTGGCTGCGCACTTGGCCAAACTGCAGCGATGCCCATTATCGTGCTCTAAGCAGGTGCTGAGACGTATCGCTCCTTGATCACGCTGCAGATTTGCGCCGAGCGCACGTCGAGCAATCCATTTTTCAATTTGGTCTCCTGCCTGAGATAAATTAACAGATGTCGATTGATTTTCCTTCCTGTGCAACTGTGAGCCTTGTTTACACCTGACAGCCAGGGCGTTATACCTGAGTGGCTGTTTGAGATGTACGCACATTTTAATTAGCGTTTTTTTGAATTAGACTGACAATTGGCTCGAGACTTAGTAGGCAGTTACTTTGACATTTTTACTTTTCTTACCTCTTCGTTAAGCTAGTCGACAGATTGCTTTGTGAAAGACGAGGTGTTGCAGATGGAAGGAAGAGCTATAAGGCCTGTGTCATAATCACACTTATACACACATGTACATGCATACACACACATTTCTAAATATCCCATTGCTTTGTTATGCGTTATCAATTATAGATTTAGAATTAAAGACATCACTTTTCTTTCACTGTATGCTTTAATCACACTAACAACAGCACAGCAAAGCCTTCATTGTCACTCATCATCCCCTGGAGCCTCAGACTCAAGTTGACGCGATCACAGGGCCCCCCAGCGTTTTTACAGCCTTCCATGTTCACCAGCTGGTTGTTATTGCTAAAAATACGCTTATAAAACTGGTGTAGCCTGGCACCATCACACCCTAATGACGGGAGTCAAGTGGCGCGCGGCAGATATGCCCTCACATGCGCGCTGTCACAAGCCATTTAATTGAACTTGAGAAAATGGGAGCCGGCGTTGTTTTGCTCTAAGCCCCCCCCCACCTCACGAAACACACACCCATTCTCTCCCCCTGCAAGTCATTATGCACTAATATGCCGTCTTTATTGCCATCATCAAAGTGATCATGATAGTTTTCACATAGTGATGATCTGATATTATCTCCCCTATGTTCCGTGTTCAGGCTTTGTCGGGCTACACTCACTGTTGTGTGGGGAAGGAAAACACCATTAAATTATTTAATGCTCACAGAAGGTTAACAAGGGGCCTTGTTTTGATGTTGGCATCTGTCAAACAAACTTTAACCTGACATATTTATCCATGACATTAAATATTCATCACTAATAAGCAACAAGCAAATGAAGTTAAAGTTCAGAAATAAACACCTTTAGTTAGCAGGTATTAATAGTTTAACACTCAAAAAGTAAATGCGAAATCATATTTGACTGACTGTGGCCTGGCAACATAAGCAAACAACTGGCATCAGATTTTGATTCAAATGTCACTTAAATCTGATTCGTGCAGGGAAATATGTGACATCACCTTTTTCCAAGCACCACCCACTTTAAACCTCTGCCACATCATTAGGTCAAAATTTAAATTTACAGCAATATAACATTTTAGCTGCCGAACCCTACTGGTATCTCAAAGCGCTTCCCTGCTTGCAAAAGTTATTATAATGCTTCATAATAAAAAAACTAAAGGTGATCATCTTTCAACAAGGTCCATGGAAGGAGAACCAACTTGAAGTCTTGTCAAAGCTGCACCTGCTGGCCAAGACTGCATCCTGCTTTAAGTACACTGCATTCCCATAAGGAAACTCCCCTCTTCCACCCTCTCCAGAGGGAGGTCAGAGGTCAGCGTCGGCTACAGAACAACAGCTCCAGACCTGGTAGTGATTCAGTGTCTTGTTCAAGGACGCTTGCCAACAGAGAGGGGAGCTTAGATTTCTCTACACTCTACCAGACCAGCCAGAAAGCCCACAAATGTCCCATAAATCCAAGCCATTGTCTTGATAATCCCACCTGCCTTTCAAGTGGTTAGCCATCCATGTCTGTGAGCATGTACCCTGCTCCACCGCTGGGTACCTGGGTGTGCTGCCTCCGTGTCGAGGACTCCTGCAAAGAAGCACAAAAAGAGTCCAGAGAGGGTCTACGGGGAGGCAGGAGGAAAGTGGAGCAGTGTTGGGTCGCACATGGTGGGGGTGTGGGACCGGATGATAGATGGAAAATGAGGGTGATTCCCAGGGAACTGTGTGTGTGTCCGTGTCCATGTGTAGAAGACAGCGAGACAGTGGAGAGGAAATGAGCACACGGCAGTTTGTGTGTGTGTGTGTCTACGAGTGTCTGACAGTCGGGACAGCTGCCAGGGCTGGTGTCCCCCAACTCAGAGGTCTGGTGTTGCTCCTGAGCAACCTGAGGATAAACGCAGCAAACGCATGCAAACGATCCAGGGCAGGTGTGAGGGAAAGAGGGTTAGAAGGTGGATGATTGAGCAGAGGGAGAGAAGAGGGGTTAAGCACCGGGGTGACGAGCTCTCGCAGTTTAGAGAGAGACAGTTTGATGGATGAAGACGAGGGCTGGGGGAAAGGAACTGAAGGGAAGGAAAAACGTTGCATTTATTGAGCCCACAGGAGTCTGAAAGGCCAACGGATAGTTTTTTGTTTTGTTTTGTTTTTAAGGCAGTTCAGATGTGCTTTCAATATGCTCACCTTTTCGGGTGCCCATGAAGACAGCAGTCATAAGAAAGAGGAAGAGTGTCTGCAACCCGTGTACTTCTCAAGGTCCATTGAGTGCAATTACACAGAACAATAGAGACAGCATGGTGCTAGCTGACTGTGCTAAACACTGCTCCTCTCTGACACAAGAGGAGGCAGAGTGGCTGAGCCAGATCAAGACGCGAAGCCTCCACCGGCTTCTTTGTGCTTCCCTGTTGTCTCTTGTTGCCGCAGCCAGGAAACGAGGAGGATGGCGGGATTATGTTTGGCTGATTTGAGGCCAATTGCTGGTTTCACCAGAGCATCAGATGAGAGAGGAGGAAGGGATGTCAAAGAGATGCGAGTGTCAGTGATTATTAGAGGGTTGGGAGGGCGATGGAGGGAGAAGACTAAAGCTTCTCCTTGCTGGGTCTCAGCTTGAACATGACAGACACAGTCTCCCCCACACGCGCTCTGCCTGGCTGGTGTTTGGGCTTCAGAGTGGGTGTTCTGGGTCTTTGGCGATGCCTGTGGTCCCCTTGTGAAGGTCTGCGGCGGCTGCTGTTGTGACAGTGTGTCAAAATTAACACTCAGCCGCAACTGTAACTGCTGAACACGTTGGAAACAAAACACTCAGCTCAGTACATTTTACTGGTGTCTTGCCTAGCTTGTTAGGGTATCCAAGGTGTTGTAGGTTTAACATTTAAAAAATGAGCAAAATAAAGGGAGGACAATGACACACTAACTCGAAATAGTTACACTTCAACAACATTGAACGTTTCAGAAATATATGGTCTCAGAAATCTGCGATGTACCTTTATCAGTGTCTTTCACTTTAGAGCAGTGGTTCCCAGCATTTTAGCCTTAATACTCCTTACAATGTAGCAATATCTACTAGGGACCCCTCATCACATGTTACATATATAGGTTGAGAGCCAATGGTTTAGAAATACTTGGAATTGTAGCTTGATTTTGTTCTTCTGACAATATAACAAGGTACTCTAAGTCATATTGTCAAGTATCCATCCCTAAGGGTGCTCTCACGCCTGTGGTTGGGTTCATTTGTTTAGATTTGCTGCCTTTTAGTTCTGGTCCAGAGCATGATCACATTGGCTTTTTACAAACAAACCAAGAGCTGGTAACTCGTAACTCGTAACTCGTAACTCGTTGGACAGTTTTGGTGCCCACTTGGGAAAATCTAATTCCATCTATTGACAGCAGGACATACAGAACATGCATAAACCTTCATTATCTTCTCTCTTGGTCTCAAAAAGCTCACAAAGAAATAACTAATTATGATATATGAGGTCCAGTTGCAGTCTCGACTATTAATTTTCATAAATAGTGACTAATACTGTGTGTAAAAATGGGACAAAAAAAAGGCACCTGCACCCTCATATTACAAGGGGATACTGTGTGGTCACTTTTTATTGAGGAACCGCTAAAACAAAAGTTTTTCACTTTCTGATTGATTGGGGAAAATCTCCGCACTCACGTGGTTGCTTTCACACCACAAACACACTCCTTTTCAGGCAGCCTTTGTCCAGTTCATTCAGTTCGTTTGATTGACAGCTTTCACACCAGCCTAAACAAACCAAACCAAATGAGTAAATGCACCAGTACGTTTGAACCGGGCCATGCAGGGTAGGTCTGAAAGCACCCAAGTGTCCTTATGCTGGGATCACACTCTGACATTTATGTCTTTCAACATGGTCAGTATGTCAAATTAGTTGATCATGACTTCCTGTATTAGGAATGTCAACAAGTGTTTCATCCGAAGCATCACAGAGGATGTTGTAAAACCAGGCAAGAGAAGAGGAAAAAAGTTTGACGTGGTAGTCTCTTTCTGTCAGGGCCTCTTGACACAGAAAAGATGTCTTCCACGATCCTCCATCCATAACAAAACACACTCAATAAAAGGACAAATTGTCATGCCAGACGTTAGAAGATCCCATGTCTGTCGGATCGGGCAATTATCAAAGTGATACTGTGTACTCTGATCCCAGCATCATGTAAAGTATTATACTTAATCCCTGCCCCAAGGATGTTGTTCTGTGGTTGATGCCAACCTCTACCCTCCCTGGTGAAATTCTCCCCCAGGCATCAATAAGGAATCACTGTCTTCATTATAATTTAAGGCAGAATACAGTCATGCCCCCCCTGTACAAACTTGACACTGCCTTGCCCTTCTCCAGCTACCTAAGTAAGCTGTTACATCAGTAAACACCTTGCTGTTCATGTCAGATGTATGCTCCACTTCCTAAAGAGAGGGTATGTGTGCTCTTCGTACCATCACAAAGCGCTGTCTGCAGCATATGCTGTATTTTTAATTCAACAAGGGCGTTTTGGAAGATTTGTAGCATGCCATACGCTAGCAGCTCGAAGTGGCGTTCCCCTGATGCTGACAGAGAAATCAAACGTAAAATGGAGCACCAGAGCGAGCAAGCGGCGATACAGAACAGATGTTCACAGGAATGTTGACTTTTTGTTTGGCCCTTATCTTTGACGCTGCCATCCTCCGGTAAAGTGAGTGACGGAAGAGGGGAGAATAAAGAGAGAGGGAGGAGGAGATGAGTGAAAGGAAACAACAAGGAGGAAAAGGAAAAGCGGCGCTGTTGGTAGAACTAAGTGGAAGAAGTGTTGGCAGGCGGGGTGTTCGATGGCAGGAAAGTGGGACAGCCACACAGCTGTGTTTTGGTGTCGAGGGACCCCCGAGATTGGTGTCACTGTATTTCATTGTCAGGGAGAAGAAAGGGAGAGAAACACTAGAGACATTGTGATGTACAGAGAGAGAGAGAGAAGGATTGGGGTGATGCAGAAAAAAAAATAAAGTAAAAAGAGAGACAGGCCCTGGAGCAGCTGCTCCTATATTACCTGATGGTGTAGAAAAGAGGGAAGAAAAAAGGACCTTGTGTTGGCGATCGGGGGCAGGTAAACAGAGGAACTGATGCCTGGTTCAATTGCAGGATGACCTGGCGGGTGCACCCTGTCATTTAGATGGGGAGAGAGGAAAACAACATTTCCCATGATTCATCTGCCACTGTGTAAGGCGCTGCTGACATCTTTAGGATCAGCATGACAGTTTTGCTTGCCACCTTGCAATAAATATCCCCTGTGAGTTATATAACATTCACTGTGATCTGAAAGAATTTACGATCAGCCATTATTTCATCCTTACAGGGTGATAAATAGGGTGATAAATTCCTGTTACTGAAGTCACTGTGGGGTCAGGTTCTTTTCATGTTAGCTATTTCATGTTTATTTTCAGTTATCTGTGGTGAAGGTGAAGGTGAAGTGTCTGAGTAATGCCCCTGAAGTCAGATTGTGAGGATAGTAAGGGAGAGTGCAACCACTCCAATCACCGCTTCGACAAAACTGACTCTCCTTGCAGCCGTTGCAGGAAAATCTCCCCTTTGCTGTCTTTGTCGAATCATGTCCTTCAGTTGGAAAGAAAACACCCGCTACAGATCGACGTCTTATCACTCAAACGGCCGCTAAAAGTAGCAGATAGAGGAAGTAAATGCGGTGCCATTGTGGCTGTGATTGCTTGCTGCACAGCACTTGTGGCGGCAGTCGCAGAGGCTCTAAGAGACTCGGACAGAGTGAATGATGGCCTGATTCACACCACCAGCCTCTCTGTGCACGGATATATGGGACAGCTGAGGTGAAGGCAGATAAACTGGACCCAAGAGGGAGGGAGAAAGGCTCTTCACATCTCATCCCAGGATGTTTCATCTTAAATCATCACCCTCGTTTAGCACCCTACAGTAGGATCGCCTGCAAGATGCTTTTACAGCTGAGCCCAGAAGTACTGCTTAAGTTCCTCAAAGATAAAAAGTCCTTCTGTCATCGAATAAAAGAGAAAAGTATGCAGAAAAAGCTAAACAACAACAGATGAATATGGAAAAACAGCCCACCCCTTCTTTTTTCCCTTTGGTTTCTAGCACACTGCTGGTAAACAGCGCGTGAACAAGCGGGCTGCAATTTTGAACGCAGCTTTATTTTCCACCATTTATTTAAGCCCAAAATGGGTCCTGATGGAGTCATCAGCCCCCACTTGCCGGCTAATGGTTTAATTATGTCCATCTGGAGGAGGCTGGGAAGGGGAGCTCGCCTTACTCTCCAGTCATTCCTCTGGTAATTTGTCTTCCCCCGCGCCCACTGACTGGTGCACTGCTGCCGCCGAGAAACGGCGAAGCATTCTGGTGGTGGAACAGCCTCCTGCCTCCCACCCAAAACGCCCCCCTTCCTCACTTCTAGTACTTCCTCTACCTGTGTGGCGCACAGTGAGATGCCACAAGCTGTGTTATGCTATATGATCTCTGACCTTACCGAAGCCAAGCCGGGTTTCCTGAAAGCAAGTTAGCACTTCATTGACCTCTTACGTGAATGGAGATGAATCCTCTTTGACTCAGCCAAGGAGATTCCACATAAGGATTATTGCTATTCAGTGTTTCCCATACATTGATTTATTTGTTTTTTATTTATTTGCGCGCATAACTGCGGTCCTGCGCACGCAGGGCTGTGACGAGTGCGAGCTCGACCCTCCGTACGCGCTCGCAACCGCTCAACGCTCGCTTTCTCGTCAAGTTGACTTTTGAGACTTGGGAGGCGGGGATGGAATAGACAGCGGCTGATGTCTCCTCTCCTTTGATTGATTTGATTTCATCACCCACAGGTGTTCACAGTAACATTAATCAGTTCAAAGTGTGCATGCAAATGAAATGTAGTTTCACAGGGGCGGGGGGATATGTGCCGAACTATTTCTTCTCTGGGTGCAGTGACTTCCTGGAGCCTTGTGGTCATCATGAGGTTGCTACACCCTCTAAATTCTGTAGCAAAAGTGGGTGGTGGGTTAATGGTCACTCCCTGATTATGGGATACAAAGTTCCAGCAGAGCACAAAATTAGTGATATTAGAAATTGCAGAATAAAACTGCTTTTATACTCCACAACAGCCACAAAAGAAGAACGGGGTAGTTAGTATATATATTAGTATAAGCAGCAATAGCCACCTTGGCCAAACTGGCAAGGAAAGTACAGAAACTAAGCCTTTTATCAACGAAAAATCCAAGAAAGGAGACGTCAGTATTTCTCTCACATTAATTGGCACCTCAAAGACAGAAAAATCACAGAATGCAGCACCAAAGAGGGCACCAAAACCAAAATACAGATTACCCCTTTAAAATACTGTGAGAATACTAACAACTTCTGCCGTCATGCCTTCCTCCTCTTACTGTGAACTTAATCACTGACCCTGAACTCCATCCCCTCACGCCTCTGTCATGTAGCTGTATGGATCAAGTGCTTTTAGATCACATTTCATGGCTGATTTGTACATAATGATGCTGTCTCATCTAAGAAGTTTGTTGAGCTGAATGGCTTTGTTAGTTTGCGGGGCGAACATCATTACTTAGTCTGGGTATTGTTACGAGCAGACTAAGCTGTATTCCCCTGCCAGGAAGATGACATTGAATTACTTGTTGAGGAATTGGGTCAATAATGAGCGCCAACAGTGCGCCTGTGTGTTGTGAGTCAGTCTGTCTGGATGTGTACTGGTTCAACTCATAAAATTTACATGACAATTTGTCTGTCTTTGCATGCAGACATGTTATATATAAAAGAGGAAAGTCAGTGTTGCTCTTATCCAATGCCGTGATGGTTCTGGGTTTGTCTTTCTTTGTCTGATTTTTCTGATGTCTCATTTTGGCTGCAGATTCTGGGTCAGAGAGTCTTGTTTGGGTGGTTCAATTTAACCGCCAGGTATTATTACTGCCATCATTTCAGCAATACATGCAGAAATGGCTCATTCCTTTTGCGAGGTGATTTAACATTTGAGTAGAGGTCTGTTCTGCACAGATGACCTAGTTACCTTTTTACTCCTGAAAGCACACAGTTTTGAATCTGAAGGTCGCAATGACGCATGGACATAATATGCTGTTAGGGCATAAAAGTAAAATGCTATGGTTATGGGCTCATGTGTTTTATCAGCCCCTTTGAATGAAAGGAAACTGAATGCTTTTACTTTACTGTCCTTATCTGTTGTTCTCAGTGAAAAGCTTTTTTCTCTTCTTCTTTCTCCTGTTCCGTTTGTTGACTCCACGGAGGTAACCGGTGCCAAAGCCCAAAGCAGTTCCCATCTCGTGTCGTCTGTGTGCATAAATGTGGAGGATTTATCGTTAGCAGATAGGTTTTCGCTAATAGACGGGAGCAAGGACGTTGTTCCAGCTCGTCAGCTGTTCTCACCTTCGCTGGCACCTCAAAGAGCGAGTCTTCTGTCTGACATCGCCGCCGATCAAAGGAGGAAAAACACTGTCAACCTGCGGTCTGAGCCTTTGAAAGTTCAACTCAGTTCCTTCCTCCCTCTGACAGAGGAGGATGACTTTGATTTCTGGTAAAAGGGGGTAAACATTTTTCCAATGTCTCGACAAAAAAGTCGCATTAATTTAATAACGTTGTCCAACAAAGTCAAACATTAATAATATTCAAAGCCTTCAGTATTCATTAAACCCATGATTAGGCTATAGGTCAAAAAAGAAACTACAAACTGTCCACCAAACCCAGGTCTGGTGCTTTCTCCCAGCGTGGCCCGGGGAGAAGGTTTTTGGGGAGCGATAAGGCACACAGAGGAAGGCAGAGGGATGGGAGCAGGGGGAGGGGGTGGGGGTAGAAGCAATGTAAGATGGCAGCCATGGGGGAACGGTATCGGCCTCAATTATGACGGGCAGTGGAGCGCTGCTCAGGAGCAGATGAGTTGAGAGCCAGCCCCGGCGGAAAAGTCAGCGGCTGATAGCTGATAATCCCCAGGATGAACCGGGACAAACCAGTCACAGATGGAGCCGTCCCATGGTCAGGTGTGACGCCAACTGCTGGCGGTGCTGCATAGGGATGTGCAGCATGGAAATGCGGCAAACATGGAGTCAGGGAAGATTTTTGTGGGGTGAAGTTTAAGGTGAAGGGAAGTGGGTAATAGTGTGATATGGCTCCTGAGTTGAGTTGTGAGGAAATCAGCCTGCATCGGAGTGGTTGGGCGGGGCTACCGTGTCTGCAAACACCCACCTTGCTGAAGTTGAATAACTTTATAGAACAGTCTGCAGACTAGGAGACAAGCGTAGTAAAGGCAGCCAGGTTATTTGAAGTTATGAGAACTTAAAGGTGCCCTGTGGAGCTAAGTTGTAAACAACACATTTAAGTTGACATTCAGAGATTGTCACCAAAATGCATTGTGTGTATCTTTTAGGTCAAACAAACAAACATTTTGAGTGAATTTCCGTCCTTATAAAACAATTTCAAAGCTGATTTTTTAAATATTTTGCATTATTTCCATCCATGTTTGCTTGCTAGCAGTCTTCTTCTTCACTGCCTTTGTTGGTGCATTGCTACGTTTGTTGGCACATTGCCCCCACCAACTGTTGATCAGTTGAATAGCGTGAAACTGACGTCATGATGTGTAAGGCGTTGCCCGCATGCTTGCAAAAGTTTGTTGTTTGTTTGTAGAATACTGTGACGCTAAAAATGATGACTCAACAACCGGCCTTGCATCATATGCCTCAATTTACTTGCCAGGCTCAACTCTATTGAGGTCATAGGATCATTTCTGAGAAATGAATGACTGTTTGTCATCGGAGGTTCTCATTTTGTGGCCCGGTCACATCAGAATGTAAACCGAATAAATGTTTTAGGAAAGCATGGCAGAGGAAAGTAAAACTTTGATACTAGTTTTTTTTCTGCTGCTGTAGTCGTCACTGGCATTGTACTATGTTGCCACCCTCTGTCAGTGAAAATGAAGGATATCCTGGTCATAGCTAACAGTCCGTCACCCAGGAAAAGCAGGGAAAGAGCTGGCCTTGTTGAGGCAGGTTTGTATCCATGGGCGGGACACACTTTGGGATGGACTAACACACACCTCCATGTTTCCATTAGCGGAAAACAAATTTTCTTCTTCTGTTACCTTTGAACAGAACATGGGTCCCAGCATTATTGCACCAGATGCACTTCTGATAAATCAGAGGTGCGGTGTACAAACGTGATGTACGAAAGAAGCAACAAGCTTCAGTCTGAATAAATTCTGTGTCAGACCGCCTGCAGCAACAAAATAAAAGATTTGTTCATTGATGTTTTTTTGCCAGACATGAATCACAAAGCTGTACTTCAGAGAAAAGTCAAGTACCAAACATCAATAGAAAATGTCATTTGGGAGAGGTACTTGTGATAAAAAGCGTTTCAACACCTCTTCAAACAGTTATACCCCTGATGAAGTGAAAAAGACTTGTTTTCAGTTGCTGAGGGATGTCCCAAACTATGAGGTGAATTTTTGGACCCGATAAAGGCCAGAATGTTCATATGTCTCTGCCTATCAGTGAATTTATCCTCTCCTTAAAAGGTCTTTTAACTGACATTAGGAACTGTTTGAAAAGTATTAGTGGGGGAAGGGGAAGTGGGAGAAGTATGTATTTTCCTTTTTGCTGAAAGTCTTTAATTTTCCATACTCCAGCTTTATATTTCATTTCTTAATTTCCTGAAAGATTCAAAAAAAAAAGATGTAAGAAGTACATCAAAATAGTTATCTGAAAAACTTGGCTCATACAGCTGCAGCTGCATTTTGCTGTATGCAGAGTACAACAAGTCTGTAACAGGTCTTTATTTTCTGCTTGTTAGGACCAATATGTCAATTTTGTAATTTTTTTCTGCATCTTTTCGCTCACTTATTCAGCTATGGTGGTAAAAACTGTTCATTTAGTAGCCCTTGGTTGTAAAATAGACAGCAGCTGGAATGATCTGTAATTTGTTATATTAACCATGATTTTGGCAATTCCACGTCTCATGTGCGATTTGGACTTAAAGAATGATTGTTCCATTGACATTTTGAAAAATTGAAATCAGGGTTGAGTTGAGTAAATATTAAAAACTCCGGGGAGCTTTTTTAAAAGTCAAACATAAGGTTCAGCTCCCCTCCCCACCCAAATAATCCATTCCATTTCAGACACATTAACGAGGAAATCTACTGTAAATGTAAGCCATAAAAATATTTGTCAGCTGAATAATATGGCTGTTCAGCAAACAGTCTGGTATTTAGACAGACATATTTACTCCAACCAGAATTATTATTATGGTTACCATTTTAACTAACATAACTACCAGTTTTTATTGCAAGACACATAGGAGAAGGAGGCAAGAGATGGACTGTTGTTTGCTCTGTACCAGCTGCTCCTGTACAGGATCTACTGTATCCTGAATACTACAGTCCCTCTGCCCTCTCAGCATTAGCAGTAACAGCTCTCTGTGCAACTAAATGACAGTGGCATCTGAACTCCAGTAAACATACACAGATCCAGCTGTGATGCTCCATTAGAGGACACAGAACGCCAAAAACCTGCATGACAACAAACTATATCTGTCTGTCGCACTGATCTGCTACCTGCCACGCTTAAAATCCAGCGATCCAATGCAAACATTAGGTTTCTGGGGACTTCCTCTATGGGTGTTTGTGTGTGTGTGTGTGTGTGTGTATTATCATCATAGAAAGCCAAGGCGCCTCACCAGAACACAGATGCGCCCTGATTAAGGGCGAGCGCAGCAATGACAGAACTGCATTAGTGTGATGTATGTGTTGTTAGCCAGCAAGCAGCTAATTCCAAATTTAACACCTGATTCGCACAATGCAGTCACACCTGAGTGCAAGCCAAGATTTACTACCCTTGTCAGACCACTGATGGCTTTTATAAGTAATTTTTCGGAGTCCCCGATTCATTCTCTCTCGGCGTCTCTGATAATGAATTATGATTCTGGGTCAGGATTCAGCTTAAAAGTAAAATTATAGTCATTTGGAAACTGGGTTGGCGTCGGATAGTCACTTCGCTGGAGGGAAAGCCCCCTCTCCACCCCCACCCGTGAGCTTTCTTGAAAGGCAGAAACCACTGTTTTGAAAGACAAATTCATCTTCGTTTCGGCAGATGCAGAATGAAGTGGTCCTGATTTTGCACAGACTTTTTGTACGTGGTGCAGTCAAAACCGGAATTGCAGAAGTGACATTTGGCAGCGAACTACTTTTTGTGCAGTTTCCTCGCATAATCAGCAGGAATAGAACATCTGATATTATGCTACCGGGCATCACAGTGACTTCCCTGCTTAATGCTCATTTGCAGTGATTCATAATGACAGTGTGTGCGGTCCTCATGATGGAAAACAAGAGTGCTATTCATGTCAGGCACCGCGGGCTTTTGTCTGCTGACAGGTTGTGTGATTTTGAACAGGTGTATGTGCTGCCTTGTCCCATCTGGCCTTGGTATATTTCCCAACCTGCTATTTGTCCCGTTTTATACCTCTTGCAGTGAAACAGCCGTGTGCTTGTCTGTGTGTGTGTGTGTGTGACTGTGTCTGGTTGTTAGTAGTGTTGTTCCAGGTCAAGCTGGCCCTGTATAATCATAGTGGTGTCAGCAGCCCGCCAGCTCATCACTGCACAAGGATACCAGCCCCTGACATTGACCCCCCGCCCCTTCCCTCCTTCTCAGCACACACACATAGACAAACACCTATATTCTTCCAGGGTTATTGTACTATATGTGTGTATAGATGTGTGTGTGTGTTCTTTAATGGACCTGAGTTCGTTGGCATTAAAGCAGTGGCCTTATTACGACAAGTGTGTCTCAGATGAACGAAGGTGACTCAGTTCAAGGATCGTGGAGTCACGTGCCGCCTTAAAGAGTCGTGTGAGTTCATGCACAGTGTTTGCTGAACTCACGTTCTCTCTTCATCCACCGGCATCTTTTGCATGTTTGCGGCTTCAACCAGAGGAATTGATTTCTGTCGGTCGGTGTCAGCACTGTAGCCGTATTAGTTCAGTTACTTTAAAGTAGCTTTCTTGTAGACTCATTTGAAGATTCAGCAAATGTGTACAGCAGTGATTCCTAACCAGGGGTTCTCATACTCAACGGGGTACTTCTGCAGATGCCAGAGGGTATGCGAAAAAAGATGGTGGAGTAGCTCAACCAATTTGTAAAAATAGAAATTATGATTGCATCAACAAATATATCCACATATTTGTGTTAAGGAGAAATATTAACATCCAAACTGCCTGACAAATTGATACAAATGATGCTTTTCTTTTTTCCAGAGAAGTCAAAATAGTTGGCTTAAGGTCATTTATAAACAGCAATAATCAGCTAAGAGTAATCAGTTGAACTACAGTAGGTAGATAAAAGTAATAGATTAATGGTTGAAAGGCCCAGACGGGTGGGGTCAGTGAAGGGGTACTTGAACTCATCTAATAGGGATGTGGGGGTACGTCAGACAGTTTCGGAAGCCCCTGGTGAACAGGACTCCACTTAGCCTCGTCCCTCTTACAGCCAGTGCTGCATGTGCATTTGAGCTGATGGGAAATATTTGTTGGCTGCCGTGTGTGTGCGCTTGTTGGGGTGGGTGGGCGGGTGGGCTCCAATCGAGGCTGGTCTGATTGAGTGTGCAGCTGCATGTCACTTGATTACTCCACGCACACATAAATAGTCACACATACACACACTTCCCTAAAAGTTATCATATTTGTCTGTGCCTGTTTTTGTGAGTGATTTTTCTTTTTTGTCTGCGCTCGTGTGTATGTGTGTGTGTGTGTGTGTATGTGTAAAGTGAATGCGCCTGCATGTGTGTTTTGCATTTGTGGGTGTGAGTGTGCATGTGAGCGTGTGTGGATTTGCCTGAGGACAGCAGTCATGCTCCATTAATTAGCACAGCAACCTGCTGACTTTCAAGTGGCAGTGGCAAAATTAACCCAGCATCTCTGAAAGACCCCAGAAAACGCTCTGTTATTCCAGTCTTGATTACCACTCTTATTACAGTTGTTGCGTGAACGTGGGTACGTTTCTGCATGCGTGCTATGTCCATGAACATGTGTGCGTGCGCGTGCGTTGTGCCATCAGATACCATCCTGAGCTGGAGATCCCCTGCTGAGCGCCTGAAAACATCTGAAAAAACCCCAACTGGCTTTCCTTTCGTTAAGAATCCCATCAGATTGGAAAATGCAATCATAACAAAGTGGCAGCTAAATTGTATTTTTTTTTCTCTTGAGAGGAGGAGGGGTGGTGGGGTGTGACTGGGTGAGCAGCAGATATGAAATAAACAGATTTCTGGTGCAGACACAGGAGACTGTTAAATACTTGCTACATTAACATTTCAAATTCTGTGGAGGTTTGCCAGGGGGGGGAGTGAATGGCGTTTTGTTTGTAAGGCCTACAGTTTGCTACAGTATCTCACAGATCCTCCCCAAACTGATGACTGAAGTCGAAACATAAGGGTCAGCTCTCGAGTCATAGGTTTTCACATCTGTCAATGGTGTTTTGAAGGGCCGCTCTCCGCTCTCTCCCTCTCCTCCCTCCCAGCATTTGGCTGCCTAAAAGTCTTGCGAGATGTCACCCTGCATTACGGCGCCCTCCCACACCTCCCTCTGGTACAATTACTGACTGTCAGGATGTGTATTGACCTCGCAGTACACAGCTAGACCCAGCGGCTGGCTCCCGTACAACACACACAACACATACAGCACTGCACGGGGGGTGGGGGGGGTGGCTGATGCTCCTGGCTCTCCCGCCTCCAGTAAGAGAGAGAGAGAGAGAGAGAGGGGGAGGGAGGGGAAGAGAGGGGAAGAGTGCCGACAGCAGCAAAGGTAGAAATGCAAAGAGAAAAGGTTCATGTGAAATGGCTTCTGTCAGAAAGCTATGGCTGGTTTTATGGTTTTATTGTTTGTCCTCTGAGGTGAGTGCCGCTCTGTGGGGGCTTAATGCTGATTTTCGGCTCGGTTACTCGTGACTCATAGAAGAGATTTGGGTTTTTCGAAAAAAATTAAAGCCGTGCTATGTGACTTTTAAAGTTCGTTTTACTCTCACAAATGAAAAGTTGAATTGACAAGAAATAGAACCCACCCTTGTTTAATTCAGTACACTCAGGGGTTTTGCTGCTACAGCCATACTTGGTTTGGTATGACCAGTAGCATATGGTGGCTAAGGCGAGCTAATGTTTGCAAACTTGCTTAAAACTTACTTAAAATGTGAGCAAACTTGTGCTACTATTATGCTATGTTTTAGCATTTATCACTACACCACAATGTCACTTGCGGCCGTGATGACCGCTGCTCAGCATCAGTCATAAAGTCTCACTTTTCATTAATAATACGAGAGCTACATATTTCTGTACTATTAGATTGTTTTAGGGCTTCATCTAATTATAATTGTATTTTATTGTCAGATATTTCTTGTATTAATTGATATATTGCTTAGTCTATAATTTGTCAGAAAATAGTGAAAAATGCCATCATAATTTCTCATTTTGACCAAAAGATCCAACACAGAAAAAATACTCACTTTTGAGAGGCTGAAACCAGCAAGTGTTTATTTTTGCTTTAAAAATGGTCATTTAATTTTCTGTTTATTTCTTAATCGATTATTTGACTGATTGTTCCAGCGCTAGATTATTATTTGTCAATCTAGCAGTGCTGCCTATTTTCTGTTGGAAGTTAAAGACTCTGTCTGTTGATTTCTCTGTCTGCACTTGCTAATGCTATTTGCCCCGTCATCCTTCTGTTTATGCTAAACAATGCACATTACTGCTGCCGGGACTGTTAAACGCATCACTTCCTGTGTGTGAGAAGATGTGTCTCAGGACGGCGCTACCTGAGCGACACTGATATTGAAAAGCTTTAAAAGCTGGCTGTGGTTTGAAGCACGGACAGAAGTGACAGGCAGACGTTTCGGGCTTCATAAATAACAGAATATCACTTTAAGCGTTCTGATGGGAGGCTGAAAATATAAAAACATAAGAGTGTGCGTGTGTGTTCAGTGGTTCCATGAGAGGTGGTGTTTGGCCGCTGTCTGCTGTCATCAGTGTGGCTCTTCAGTGAGTGGCGCTGACAGTTGAGCTGGCCTGGATGCTGTCACATGTCCTTGTCAGTCCACTCAGAGTTAGGGGACGCACCTCGCTATTGTCAGCTTCTATTACCTCTTCACACACACACACACACACACACACACTGTCTCCCCTCTCCAGACCATGCACAATACAGTATATGCTTCACATACGCACACAGAGAAATCTCAGACTCTCTCCTCTGGCTACAAGCCAGTGGCGCTAGCTCTTTCTAGCTTTGCTTCACTCACAACAGTAGCGTACACACACACACACACACACACACACACACACACTTCCAGGGGGACCTTGTGACCTTCTCTGTCTGGCCCATCCTGCCCCTGTCCATGTTAAGTGTCAGCTCTCCCATGCCATCTTGCTTTGAGCTGTCGTTCCCCCCGGGGCCGGATCAGAACCGCCGTACTGGGCCAGCAAGAAATCCTTGCCAGCGCTCCCAGCACCACCGCCGTGCATTTACCATCTTCCTCAGAAGGCAGCGCCAGTAGCCTTCACGTAAACCATCTTTATTTTCAAACACCAAGGAAGATGAGGCCCTGGGAGAGAGGAGACTGTGCCTGGAACCGTGATTGAAACAACCAGGGGGTGTGCTCGCTTGTCGCCTGAGCTCATTTCAAGACGTTTGGCATCCAGCGTTTGCAGCACAGATCAGGCTCGCCTCTGGTGGAATATAAAATGTTGCCTTGTCTCACACTGACAGCAGCGTTGTCACATGCAGACTCAGGAGAAGTCAATAAGGCTGTCGAGTGTTTCACAGGTCCTGCCAGTCATCAGATTTGAGCGTTTGAGTTTTTGCAGCTTTAAATCCAAATCGTTTTCTCGTTTTTTTTTTGGGGTCTGAGTTAGAGTTCAGTGTTTTCTCATTTTGAACTGTCACAACTTGTGAGCATGTGTTTATGACGTGTGGATGGGGTGTGCGTTATCACGGTATGGGGATCTACAAAGCCTGGCATCCAATTTCCACACGCTTATACCTAACACACAAACACACACAGTCACACACACACACGCATTTCTCTTTTTCTGTCCGCTTTTTCCCTTTTCCAATTCAGTAACTTTTCTGGTATGTCTGTTTATTTGAGCACCGATCCATAACTTGTGTATGAATAACATTACTCCGCGTTCTCAATGCTCAATGGAAAGTATTCAAGTTATTACGCGGTAGATTTTAATGATTCAATGTAATGATTTGGTGATATATACCACATACTTAAATACAAGGTAGTTCATTATGTTGTTACGGCTTGAGTGAAGGCTTTTTCGGCACATGCCGAAGCGATGTGCGGGGGACTGTAGTGAGAGCATTTCTCCGTAAATAGAGAGTTTTGAGTTTAAGTGCTGTGCAAGAACAGAAAGCTTTACACGCGTAGTAACAGAAGTGGGTTAATTCCACCTGTGAGTCTATCCCTCTACATGGGATTAAGTACTTTAAAGGGAAACATAATGGACTCACTTAAAATAGGCTAGTTGAAAACATTACACGTCAGTCTCTCAACATTGCAAACACATTTTTTTTGCATGGAAATGTATGGAAATCAGGACGGAAATGTATTTGTTGTGCATAAATACCGATGGAGCAATGTTTGTCTGTAAAACATCTGTCCATTACAACCTTCATATGGATGTCCTTCATGCCTGCTGCTGCTGCAGGTATAATTGACCTGTCATGGCTCTGTTGCCATTAGTTGTGGCGACAGAATATTGCCAGGCACATTTCTGTGCATCGCTCCAAGAGACATCTTGAAATATGGACGACATATTCTATTAGACTTAAAAGTCCTATGGGACATTGCAGGTTTGTTTGTTTTTTTTTATTTAAAAAGCCTCTCTCAGACACCTGTTTGATCAGCTCTCAGCTGGCTGTTTAACACATGTAAGTCAAAGCAAGTCCAATGAAGCGTTACACTTGTCATTCCAATGGCAAGATCAATCAAAAATCACCAGAGATCTGTTTGCAGGAAACATCTAAACAAAGATTTATGATTCTGGCTAATAATATCTTCATCTAGTAGTATCTTGTCAGTCATCAGCCGTTGCTTCACTTAATCACCAGTGATAGTTAGCTGATAAAAGCCAGTTCTGATGATTTGATAACAAATGATATCAGATGCAGGGGGAGAGAAACGCGTGTCAAAGAGAGATGTTAGGGAAAAAAGAAAAGGAAAAAAAAAAAGAAATACCCCTCAGAGCGACACCACAATAATTAGCATAGCGGGAGAGAGAGGCGCAGTGCGGGAGAGATAATCATAGCGCCTTAATGTCTGCTGAATGCTATTAATCAGCAGCATTACCCATAGTGCCCTGGCTTTTCTTCACAGTTATCTCACGGTGCGGGGTGATGATGAGCCTCCCCTCTTGATCCAGAGCCATGTCAGCATGGTGTGTGTGTGTGTGTGTGGTCTCTTTGGTTCTTATATGACATTATGATTCACATACTTAATTTTTTTTTCTTGTACTTTCTCATCCATATCTGTATTCTCTGTGTTCTCTCACACACATAAACACACATATAGGCCCCAGAGGTCCAGAGTATCTTGGAGCAGCAGACAGGCATTACTTCCTAATCTGGATAAGTGGCCCAGTGTGTGCTGCGCGTGTCGATCAGCTCTCCCATAATGCATGTCTCTGGGTGGGTTTAATGGGCCGGTGGTTGCCTGGAGGTTAGAGTAACATGGGAGGTTTGTTGGGATCTAAACTGAAACAATGAGAGTGGGGACTCGTTTTTTGTGCAACTACCCTCCCTCGACGTGTCGTGTTTACTTCATTTAGTGTTTTCCTACATCTCCCAAAGTGCATTTCAGCAACCTCAGAGGACTCAGGTGGGCAGGTTCCATTCCATTTAAATGTCAATTTTCGAAAGTGAGAGGAAAAGTGTGATAAGATGTTAAGAGTCTTTTCTTTTTGAGAAAGAAAATCTTGTCAGTCCTCTTCTTCAAAACACTGCCTGTCTTCTAGCTGCACTGAATTCTGGTCTAAGGAGGCCACTGTCACTGGAAAACTTGACATCCTTTTCCATAATAGATTTCTCCCACTGTCATTGTTTGTCAGTGCTAAAGAGCAGAAAGTAGAGTGAAGCCCTTTTTCTTTGATTTCAAGTGACTGACACCAAAACTTGGCATTCACTGCTGATGTTTTATGATTACTAAAACATTTTGTGATATCAGACTCCATTGTGGCAAATGTTGGAAGTATATCAACATGATGTCATGTTTAACCAAATATCCACAAAGGAATATGTGCCAAAAAAAGAAAACTGCCACTGTTGAATGTAGGCCTTTGGTAAGGCACTTAGTGGGGTGCACAGGTTAAAAGATGTCAGGTTCTACGTATTAAGATGTGATAGAGGCTGATGGAAACTGATTTTCTAATGCGCATCGAGGATGCTGAGACTGCTTCTGGCTCTTCTACCATAGATAACGCTTTCACTTCATGCCTCCACTCCACCAGACAGCCCAAAAAATAAGGACTAAACATAGCAAACATGTCAGGGGGTCATGGTGGGAGCCCTTGTTGCATGTTGTCCCCCTCTTTTTCACCATAGCAGCTGATAATAAACACCACAGGGTACACATAGATCAGTAAAGACAAATTAATTCATTAAAGTGCCATCTTTGGTGGGAAGTAGTATTAAAATGTCATGATGTAAGTGTAATGTTAGCATTTAGCTCACAGCACTGCTGTACCTAAATACAGCCTCAAACCCTGAATACACATTGATGTTGCCGTACCTGCTTCCACTTCTTCAACTGAGAATAAAGCTTTCCCTTCATGCTAACTATTATATGTCTCCACCGGAAAGCCCAAAAATTCCCTCCAAAAAAAAGAGTGTACATAAATGCAACATCCTCCTCTGTCGTCGTAGCAGCACCGCAGAATACACATGGATTAGAAGAGACACGTTCATTCATTCATTCATTAAAAAACATAAATGCTATCTCAGGTGGGAAGTAGCAATAAAGTCTTTTGTCTTTTTCATTACCTCTTTTTACCTCTCACTCTCTTCTTTCATTGGCTGTCCTCGCTTTCCCCTCATCTCTCTCTCCCGCAGCCAGGCATTCCTGCGGTGCATCTAGGCCGATCCACCTCTACACATCATTTATCACTATAAACATTGCTCATTGCTCCCAGCGCAAATATGTTTATTGTTGTCATTCACTCATAGGCCATTTATTTAATGTGTTTCCTCTCTCTCTCTCTCTCCCCTCTCACTCTCTACGTCTCCGTTCATTGTGCGGAGTGAGTGTATTGTGAGGAAATCAAACACGTATTTAATGATAATGGACTGATGTGCGAGTGAATGGAGGGAGATTGGAACAGAACAGCGTGCTGGAAAATCAGATCCCAACATCTCCAAGGTACAAACATAATAGGAAGTCAAAAAGAATGCCTTCGCGCCTCAGCTGTTGTGAATTCTCCTTTTGTCAGTCAGGGCCCGGCCATCTCTGCCATTGTTCCGCTTTTTAGAGAAGGAATTGGATTTTTTTTTTTTTT
>NTHP01000146.1:1337148-1359010 GCA_003416845.1 Oplegnathus fasciatus
TTTTTCCCGGTGGTTTTTCTCCCCGTGTCGGCGCCTGACTTCCCTCGCTCACCAATGGGCAGACTTAATTAGGACATTTCTGAGTGATTTATTCACAAAAGGACACTGGCTGTACCTCTGACCAATTCATTTTGAATAGAAGAGGACAATGCCTTCCAGAAATTGCTAATGTCATGTCGGGAAAAATAAGCAATCAAGCTGCTGGGCAATGAATTAATCAAAATGAATTCAGGCTTTAGATGAACTGCAACCTGTTGGTGTACATCTTATTGGTTTTCCCAGTATGCTTTGATCACTCTAATGAAGTCTGAGGTTTGTGGGAAAACTACAAATGACTGAACCAGCAACAGGGACAAAGAAAAGGTTGCTGAGATTTCAGACACGGCCTTTTCTTCTATAAGGTTCATATAATAAACACTGTAAAAGGATTGAGACGGTGCAGGTGTGTGTGCATACACTTGTACTCATTCCCTAAAATGACATATTGCCCTTTACCTCAACACACTGCAAATACTCGACCATGCTAACCAAGTTAATGCAAGTTATTATGGCATTTTGCCGACACACACGCACAGCTATCCTCACAAAGGGAAAAGGTCAGCATTTTAATGGCTTTGCTCCCTGTGGTAATCGCCTTTTTGGTTAGCTGTGCAAACTAAATGAAAAGATGTCAGCCCACGTGTGGGGTTAACCTATGCTGCTCCATTTCAATAAGTGACGTGCCATTAGCCTTTTCCTCCACTGTGAGCTCTGTGAAATCGGGTAATCCACTGACTCACTTTGCTGCCCATCAGCGAGCGCTGGGGGAGGAGACTTCCCCGTTAAACTCTCATTTCATCACCATTATCTCAACATGACTCTTTTCCACCATATGGCTGAAGAGCTTGGAGAATTTGGGGAGGATCAAGTTCGTGTTCTTCGGATATGGAGTCAGCCCATTATATTTTGCTTTTATCATCATGTACACTTTGGTACAAATGTGCCGAAGTGGCAACGTTAACTCATTATAGATCATTGTAAAACAGTTAACTGGTTCTTCAGCTGAGCATAGAAACAAAAGAAAGCATGTCAAGTCATGTGCAGTAATCAAATGCTGGGGTACAAGGGTTACTGAATCCATCATTTAAAGGAATAGTTTGATATTTTGGGGAGTACGTTTACTTGCTTTCTTGCAGAGAGTTAGATGAGAGGATCAGTGCCACTCTCATATGTTTAATGTGAAGCTACTGCCAGCAGATAATTAGCTTAGCTTAACATAATGACCTCAAACAGGGGGAAACAGCTAGCTTGGCTCTGTTGAAAAGTAAAAAAATATCCTACCTGCACCTCTAAAGCTCAATAAATAACATGTTGTATCTCATTTGTTTAATCCGTACAAAAAACAAGTGTAAAAACAAACAATGTGTAGTTTTATGGGGAGTAACGTGCTGGAACTATTTCTTGTCCGGGAGCAGTGACTTGCCTGGCAACTTCACTGTGACGACAAGACTCCATGGCCAAGAAATAGTCCAAGCACATAACCCCCCCCTACATAAAACAAATACTTCACACTTCAGTTTTTGTGTGGTTGTTTTACCTTTTAGATAGAGACAGGCTAATTGTTAACCCCTGCTACTAGTCATTATGCTAAGCTAAGCTAACTGGCTGCTTGCTCTAGCTTCATATTTAGCATACAGATATAAGTGTGGTATTAATCTTCTCATTTAACCCTCAGCAAAAGAGAGAAAGCAGATTTCCCTAAATGTCAAAATATTCTTTTAAAGGGCAACACTTCCTATGGGACGTTGTGGTCAGTTAGTTACTTTACTCAGTAGGCTTTGTGACCAAAAGATTGTCACCAAAATGACATCTGTATTGCAGTAGATGGCTCTCTCCAATGTCCATTAACATAAAATATGGTATGTAATTGTTGGGGGGCTACAATTTAGGTAAAATTAGACAATAAAACCTTGAATGACGTGTGAGTCTGTGGCTTGGTTTATTTTAATGTTGTCTTAACTTGCAAGGCTGAAAAGTTAACGTGAACCACTCGGATGATAATTACAGTTTGCATTTCCTCATTCCTTCTTTGAAGAGTCTGGGTGTTGCCAGACAAACAAGGCAAGATTAATTCCCCAAATCTGCATTCAAGTCTCGGGATGTGAAAAAAAAGCCTAACTAATAGGAGTAAATAGAGTAAAAACGAGTCCTCTGAATGTAGGAAAGTGCTCCACTGCTCCCCTCCTGCTGTAGCTCAAACCCTCCTGATTGGTTTAAGAATGCACGCTCGCACCGATAATCAGCATAAATCCATGTGGAGAATTTCACAATGTCCACAAGTGTGCCCTTCAGGGAGGAGAGAGGAGTGACAGAGGGCTCCGTAGTCAATGTTGTTTCCACACTAGCCGGCGCGCGTCACGTCCTAATCCTTCCCCCTGGAACCCAGGCAGCGTTAAACTAGCTGGAATGAGTGCCATGCAGGGAGTAAATGGAGGGAGACGACCGTCCACAATGGCCCTGGAAAGTGGCTGCTCTTGTAAACGGGAGGATTAGAGGGAAAGAAATCCTCCTCTCGTTGTGTAGGCGTGCCCACAGAGACAAAGCCCAGTGTTTACACTCTTTCTCTGTACCTACAGTCCTCCAGCTCCAAGTCCACTGTGTGATCATCTGAGTGCAACAGGAATGAGGACTAGGACATGAACTATTCATTCCATGGCATTCTATTGACTTCATGTGTTACAGCAACAAGGAAGTGCCCTCTTGTCTTTTAACTTCCTGTCTACAACAGAAGAGGCAATGTGACTGACGCATTGTGTACATTGATATATGCTCCTTGTAATCTCCCTGTGCCTACGTTTCAGTAAATATCTGACCAGTTTTATGATATAACGTACAGCAAACATCAACTGCTATTTATTAATTTGATTAGTTCTCCCACACAGTGCTTGTCAGCTG
Source organism: Oplegnathus fasciatus (assembly GCA_003416845.1). NCBI lineage: Eukaryota > Metazoa > Chordata > Actinopteri > Centrarchiformes > Oplegnathidae > Oplegnathus > Oplegnathus fasciatus. The sequence continues at coordinate 1,340,083 of NTHP01000146.1, forward strand.
GTTATATTACTGTTATAAAAGTCAAGGTGATCAAAATAGTGGTCAAAATCTGTTGGCATTTGTGTTTATTACAATATGATAACAGAAGTTGTCTGAGTGAGGCCATTCAAAACATGTGCTAACACCAATGCCAAATTTCATCCAACTGCAGTCCAGTTTTTCATGACGTGGTCTTATTATTTATAACAAGCTAATTATACCAAATGATACTATCAATGAAATATGTATTCATGTTCAGATTCATGTTCAGGTTCCAGACCAACAAAGTAAAAATCAGCTGGTTTAGTGATCATTTGTAAAGAATGAAACTAATATTAATAACTTGATAACCTGCACCATTGCACTGTTAAAAACAAGTTACAAGTTAGCATCAGAGCTCTTAACATTTTTACCCATAGAAACATTGAGCTGCTTCTGTAACACACAGTAAGCTAGATGAGCTAGTTGTAGTTGTTGCACCAAAGATCATCATTTTAATCTTCTTTCCCAACTTTGAGAAATGTATAGTACAGTAGGCTGTGTGAACCGATCAGGGCCGCAGCTTTTTACTTGTATTTAGCCAGCAATAGCAACCCAATGTTTAGAGACAAAACTGAAAATGGAACGGACGAAAAAATGGGCAGGCAGCATAAGGTTAATATGGAACATATGTTTTTTGATACTTTTACATTTCTTCTCAAAACATGAAGACCCAAAAAAGATCACATTTCTTGCCCAGGTGGATTTATCTTGCAAGGCAAGCTAACTCTTATTTATTATTTTTTTTGTCTGTGGGTTTTTTGGTCGGACCACCACCTTGGTCCAGACTGAAATATCTCAACTCGGCTACTGGATGGATCATGAAAATTTTGAAACCATGACATTTTGTTCAGACATTCATGGTTCCCAGAGAATATTCAAATAACTTTACTGATCCCCTGACTTTGCCTCTAGCGCCATAATCAGGTCAAATTTTTCATTTATCCAAAATTTGGTTTATGATTGGTAATAAGTATTGGACAAATACTTTTTTTTAACCTGCAAAATTAAAGACATTCTCGTTACCCTCAGCTGTACTTTGTTTTTTTAGTGCTAATTAGCAGATGTTAGCATGCTAACACACTAAACTAAGATGGAGAACATGGTAAACATTATGCCTGCTAAACATCAGCATGTTAATATTGTCATTGTGAGCATGTTAGCATATTAGCATGAGCTACTTTAGCACTTTTAACACTAAAAGCACCACTGTGTCTAAGTACAGCCCCACAGAGCCGCTAGTTTGGCTGTAGATCGTTTTTTTTATACTTTTAAGTTTCGAAAAACAGATCTTTTTTGCAATATGAACTAAGCCCTACACCCTATACATTATTTATTTCTGTTTATTAAATCCTCAGTCAGTTAATGAATGGATATCAATTTGTTCTTTGTTTTCATCTGTCCTGCACCTATGCTGACTCTTATTCCCACCTTTCCTAACATTTTATTTTCAGTGCACCCAGTAAATTCTGCCTCTCCTCCTTCTCACTAGCCAGCACATATTAAACAGGTTGTGGCTAATCACACGACCGGCGTCTTTCACTGTCATATTAGCGCTTTAAAGTGAGCTCATTAAGTGGTGGCCCTCGAGGTCTCTAAGCCGTTTGGAGTACATGCAGGCAGCCACGGACGCCATTTGCATTCCACACCTGACGCCCTGATAAATGGGAAAAGCTCTCTGGGTAACAACGACAGGCATGACTGGAGAAAACAGAGAGGCCCACCACCTCCACTACCCACGATCCCTCCCTCCCTCCCTGTCTCTAGCCAACACTTTACTGATGCTCCACTCCTTTCTGCTCTGCCCTGTTGCACTTTCCCTTCCTCTTTGCTCTTTCTCACCTCTTTTGCTGCCTCCATTTGTCCAACTCCCACCCCTCCTTTTCATGTCACTTTCCCATTCTTGTTAGATTTTTACGGTATTTTTGTTTTTATATATCCTGCAGCTGCTTCCTCCCTGCTCTCCTCTGTTGCTCTCTAATATTAGCAAATGCAAATGATCCTGCACTACAATCCCATGCGTGCAAATGGTTGCATCATTTTTTATTTTATTTTTTTTCAAATGGGCAGCATTTAGGTAAGGTAAGAAAAAGGCTGGAGCGCGCCCAAGATGGTGGAGTCATTGTGGTGTGTCTGTCCTTGTATTGGACACCTGATGATCTATTAAGAGATCCATACAGCTAACGAGCACTTCATTTTCAGGTCGTGCAGAGTCTGATGACACATAAATAACAGTGCATTTCATTATGCTAATATTTGGCATAAAAAGGTGTGGGCTGTGAGCCGTGGGTGGGATTGTGCCTTGTGTTGTGTGTGTGTGTGTGTGGGAGTGTGTGTGAATGTGTGTCAGACAGCAGACTGTGTTTGGTTGATGGAGCCATTCAGTCTCGCAGACATGCCCCCCAGAAATACCGTCTGGTAATGTCTGCGCTCTTCCAAGGTGTCTGCGGTGGGATGCCAGGCGCCCTCTTTCCCACTTTCCATTTCCTGCACAACAAACAGCCATAAAGCCTCATTCTCGAAATTATGCACATGCAGCTAACTGTTCTTCCAATCAAAACAGGCCTCGGTATTTTGAATGTGGCGTCTAATCAGTGATGCTCCTCAAACATTGTCAAAGATTGGCTTCCAAATGTTCAGAGAGTTACAAAGTATAGTGGAGCGAAACGTCGAACACATGTTCATTAATAACAAGTCTTTGGTGTAAATATGGAAGCTAATCAGACAAACCTCGCCTTATGAGGTAATCAGGAGAGATGTGTGTGCGCGTATGGGTGCGTTTGTGTGTGTGATCGGGCTCCCAGGTAATTATAGCAGACAGCTGCCATGGCATCCTGGATCAGTCCCACGTCAACAAGCCGCAAACACACACTTTGACGCACACACAGACACAAAATAGGTCCCACATCAACATGGCATCATTATTAGCGGGCTGATGCCCAGATTTGTGTCATTTTATTCAACGTCTCAGACAAGCCCGGGCAAATTGTGTCTGCGATGCATCCAGAGTGGCTTGTACGAAGATGAGATGCACCTGCCACGGAGCAAAGCAGAAGGAGCTGTCGAGATAACGGGGAGACAATGATTTCAAAGCTCGCTGTGAAGGTGTGCAGGATGCACACGCTGTTATGCTAAACATCCCCTGCCTTGTGTACAATACAGGAGATAGGGATGCCGGTCGGTCGCACCTGGCCGACAGAGGCTGGAAACGTGGGGCAGGATGTGGTTCTCCATCTTTATCCCCTCTTCTTCCCGCACCTGATCTTTCCCTTGATGCACCTCGATCTGTCAAAACACTCCCCTGTCTTTCCTCCCTCCTTCCTCTCTGCTGTCTGTCTCTCTCTTTCTAGTCTGTGCTGTGTTCGCCAGGCTTGGTGTGGTATCATGCCTGCATGCATCATGGACCCGCTAACAAATTACATAGAGTAGCCACTCCGCTTCCCCTCTCACTCAGCTGTCAAGTGGAGCCACTGAAGCATTCTCCCTCCTCTCCTCTCCACTTCTATCCATCCATCCATCCCTCCATCTCCCCATCCGGTCTTCCCCTTCCTGGCAAGCTCCTTCGCCCTGCTCATGCTCCCCATCCCCCCATTTCCTATACCTGTACACCTATCAGGACTGCAGAAGTGGTCTCCCTCCCCTTCGTCATTCCCCTTCATTTATCCGTCCATCTATCCGTCCGATCTCTCCCATTACTTCATCTCTCCCTCTTCTCAGCTTTCCATCCTCCCACGCAGACACATTGAGTCCAGCAAGGAAGAGAGAGAGCTGTTTACAGATGTTGTCTAGCTGAGTTTGAGTAAATTCCAGGTTAACAGAATATAGTCCAGCTTATCATCATCACTCAAAAAACGTTATGCACTGTTTCAGCTGCTTGTTCCCAAAGGCTACTCGATGTATGGTGTGAAACGCAGGACAAAAGGACATAAATCTTATAAAAGAGTAGAAGCAGTTTAATACAGTGGACAGAAGGCAAACTCTTATTCTGCCTCAATAATAACCTTTTTCATGCCCTGCTGGCAGCAGGAGGTGAGTAAGCACCTTAGTCATCAAGCACTCACTCACATGTAATAACACTTAACAAAACTCATGATTTATTTACACGTGATTAGGCCAGAAATGTCTTGAGGTCATAAGAGAAACCTGGTAAACGCAGGGGTATATTGAACATTTACTCAAAGATTGCAGTGCCCTTTTGCATGATGTGCTGTTAACTCCGACTCTGAAAGGTGTGGGAGAAGGGGTTTTTCTAAGCTTTTCGATCACAGGACAAGCACTTTTGATGAAATAGTATATTGGTGCCTTATCCCTCAGACGAAGTGCTTGTCAGGTCGTTGGAAAGTGTTTAAAACCCCGTCCCCTCGCACCTTTTCTGACGTTGGAATCCGACCATCATGGCCACTTAATGCAGCGACTGGCCAGGTGTCTGAAAGTGAGGAAGTATGCATGACTTCTTCCTCCAGCTCTTTTTTTCATCACTTTTCGTATGTGCAAACAAGTGCAAAACCATAAATACCTTCAAAGAGGTGACATTATCTCCATTTGAACGGTCACTGCGCCCCGCCCCTCTCTATGACAGTACGCTTTCACCCCACCTCTGAGTTTAGATAGCTAGCTAGCTAACAAAAGTATCCATCAACTACCACAAACACATTGATGACTTGAATGGATTGACTATGAGTGAGTACAAAAGTGGTCTGAAACCACTTTCTTCCTGTTGCTTTAATGTAAAAACAAAGGATAATTTCAAATTTATTTTTAGTGTCACTTTATCTGCCATTGTCACAGAAAAACACCCTGTAAATGAATACTTCCAAAGATGGCTTAAAGACATGGTTACATGCATCTCAAACCAGTTCCAGAGACAGTTTGAACAATTAGATTCATTTCTAAAACTTCTTGGTTGCATTTACACATGGCTTTTTTGATATTGGATAGCTATCTGACTCGCCCAAGATGCATTCAGTGGCTAAGTATAATTAAACCAACAGTGAGAACCAGTAGGCCACTTTATCCACTGATTAGCAATAATTCAAGGCTAATAATAGGCTACTCAGCAGCTGATGTTTCATTTGATTACCTGTTTGGGGATTTGTTCTTCTGGAGCGGACATGTGGGCAGCGAGCCTGAGTGGTGGATGTCTAACCTGACACTCAGACATCAGCGCTAAACACAGTGAGCTCTGCCAGTCTGTCTTCACGGCAGCAGAGGAGCGAGACATGGCTGTGATTAATAGGCTGACGGTGGAGCCCTGACCTCCGAAGGTCGCCATGTTGTTTCCTGTTTGACTGGCCACATGAGCACACACAGCAGCGCGCTTATTCATAACCATATGCAACCGCGCACGCACAAGCCCTCTAACGCACCACTGCCTCGGCACCAATTCCACAGAGACAATATTCTGTGTATTTACTGGCCACTGAAGAGCTTTGAATATCTGCGAGTCTCAGGTTTACTGGCGTGATAAGACACCTTGGCTTTCATTAGCATGTCATGGCGTCATAATACTACCCCTGCCAAATGACATGTGACCAAGTCAGGATCATAAATAACCCCTATGGTGTACTTGAAAATAAAGCTTGTACTATATTTCACAGACAGGCATTAATTGGTGCATCTCAACGTCCTCTTCTGTTGAGAGAAGACAAGAAAGACAAAGGCCAGACTCCTTTTCCTACAAGTCATACTGGTGGAGCCATCTGGTCTGAGCCATCATACCTAATGCCCTCCTCAACCTTCCCTGGCCTTGGCAGCAGTCAAATAGAACCCATCCTGCCCCCCCACCCACCTTTTGATATCGAAGGTGATCCTCTCCCTTACCACCTCCTTAATAGAGCTGCCCTATTGATATGCATTGCTTTCCACCAGAGAGCAAGTCTACCTCTCTAGGTGCTGGTGGGTGGAGTGGTGTGGGTCATGACCCCCAAAGCTAGGAACAGAATGGGAAAGAAGCTTATGGTTTGTCCCTCAGTGATGTGTGTTACTACATGAGCCGGATGCTCAGATAATTGTACTTGGTTTGAGTTTAGTCCAGTATTTGTTTTTGAGTATCTGTACCTCATTAGTTTCTTAGTATCCCAACCAGAAACACACTCTTATTTCTACTGCTCTGACCTCCAGGTGTGAAGCTGGTGTTCTCCATTGGCTCACATATCTTGAATTACCACCACCAAGTCAAATTTCTTTTCACAGAAGCCAGAAAAAAATAGTTTTTCAAGCTGTTACATTAAGGATACATTTTATACAGTGACTTCTGGAAGTGGCACTTAACCCTGTAGGTGTGAGGAATGCAGGATTGTGTTAACCAGTGAGTAATCAGAGCCAGATTGTGGTTTGCCCTAGGGATATAGGCATGAAGATGGCAGCTAAATACAGCCTGAGGGGCTCCCCCAAAGTAATCGCCCGGAGGGATCATACAATAGATGTACTCCTCACTTTTTGTGCAGCAGTAGCGAAGGGTGGAGTTGTTGCCATAAGCACAGTGAGAGCATGGCACGTGTTTTACTACTGCTTTACACCATTATTTCTACTGCTGAACAACCAGTGACCATGCCTGGATGTGGCTTGTGATGGTCTGTATTTGAATTTATTAGAGAAGTATATTGTATTTGAAACGGGATCTCTCAAAGTCGCATATAAAACTAGTGAAACTGAAAGTTCATCCAATGTGAGGAATTAGTTGTACAATCATTTTTGTTCGTGTTATAAAGCCATCCAACTCGCCACCTCAGAATTACAGGGTGATTTGAAATGACAATACAATTCATAAAGTTTTACTAACAATGCAATCAGTTCAAGGAATGTTTTTCTGTCAGTTTCTGCCGATGCTTTCTCTCCATGTCTTCTGTTTGTTGCTGTGCCTTTGTTTGGTGTTTTTCCTTTCTGTGCTCTTCTCTTCTATTCTCTGCCCCCAGAGAAAACTACAAGTAAGTTACTTGTAGTTTTTTGCCTGGACAAGCTGTCAGTGTCAAGCTAAACAGACCCACGGGAGCAGCAATAGCGTTAGCATCAAATCACTAAAATGTTCAGCAACTAGCAAGCTAGAAACCTAAATTTATCTCTGATTCCTGATAATAACATGATAAAAAAAATAAAAATCTGTCCATATGTAATTATTGTTATCTCTAAAGCAGTCACAGTAACTTTGAGTTACTACTAGTAAGAAGAATTTTTGCAAACAAATGACAACATGAGCTGTGTACATAAAATTAGCAAGCTAGCTGTCTAGCATGGTAGCTAACGGTAAAAACTCATCAAGTTCAAACCGGGTAAAAAATGACTCAACGTAGTTGGCATTAATGTCGTGTCATTATTAATGTTTCTGATCATGAATTGAACACAGATTCACGAGCGTTTCAGCTCCTTTATTTCGAGTTATGGCGCACTCAGGGCAACACGGTAAAGAAGCAGGACATCGCATTGGCTTTGCAGGTGGAACCTTGTAGAACCAAGTTTTTCTCAAATTATATGGCCATAATGCATAGAAAATAACCCCACACTAAATGTTAACAACTTGTCGAAGAATAGTTTCATGTGAATAACACATTTCTTTTGACAAAAATGATCTGAGAGAACCGCATAATTCTAAGGTCACAAACAGATTTCCTGCCTCGTCTGATGCGCGCCGTGTAAAAGCCGCTTGGACACATTTAGTTCTCTCGGAGATGGTGTCATCTTTTACAGTCAACTTAACTGCCAAATTAAGAATAGCAGTGATTAAAATGTTACACATAGCACCGTTAAAGGAAGCTGCGAGGTGTAAAAGTGAGAACTGTTGACTGTTGTGTGACTCATGGGCAATTCCCAGAGGGCCTGACTTCTCCAGCAACACACTCCTACTGAGTGAACTAAATATGTACAGCACTGACAGGCGCAGAATCTCTCAAATTGCCCAGTGTTCCCTGTTGTCCCAAGATGGCCGAGCCTGTTCTGTACTGAGCTGCAGCTGCAGGTAGTAATTACTGATTAGGCTGTGGAAAGTGGGGACAAATGCACTGTATAATCAGAGAGCCCGTCGACAGTGGGAGCCCTTCACAATGGCTTGTAATTAACAAGATAATTGGTGAGAGATGGCAAAGATTTCTTGAGTTCTTCCTTATTTGCATGTCATTTTGCACAGAGTTCTTTATGACTTCTTTTTTCATCTGTGAAGGTTGAGTCGCTAATGATACTGTGTCCTACGGCGTGGCTTGCTTGTGTTGTGGATTCAAACTGGGAGCGTGCAGCCGTGGCGAGGAGCAAAGCAGCATGTGTGGCATGCACCTGTACGCTCGCACGATCCAATATTTGTTTTGTGGAGTAATTCGGAGTCATTTTCTGTACAAGTGTTTTTCCCACCGCTGCTCATCGCGGCGACGCGTGAATGTGCAACAAGCCTTTTTAAGCATTACTTTATCCTATAAGAAAGCCCTAGAAGGCTGTTTCTACATCAGAGTTCCCTCTTTCAGCCCCTGAGGACATCTCTCCATATGTATTCATTAGTGTTATTCTTACAATAACTCCAGTAATGAGTGCTCAGGCGGCTTCCTTTCGAACACCGTTCAGGACATCACACACTCAGATAGGAAGATGTTTATCACTCCTTTTCCAATTATATTTCTCCAGATTAAGGTGTCGCCATGGCACTTGTTTCCTTGACAACGTCGTCGTTATTTCACCCTTCTTCCAAGTACCCTTAATCTGAGCGGATATGAAAACTCTCCATGTGTATTTTTTTCCAGTTAGCCACACTAGTGCTGGCTGTCCAACCTCTTAAGCCCACATCATGGGGCTCTTTTCTGAGTGACTTAAATGGGAAGTGTGGTTGATGCTTGATTGTTCTCTCGCTCTCTCTTCCCTCTTGTTCTGACTCTCTTGCCCCACCCACTGCGAGTTTGAAGGGGCTCCCTGTTGAATTTCATATGTGCCGGTGGCTCTTACTATGTCGGATTAAGAAGCGCATTGATGCCACAAACAAACAACGTGTTTATTAGATTTTGTCTCCTCGAAACAGAAGAGAAAGCGAGCGGGGAAAAAAAAGAAAAGAATCTACCTCGGTAAATTGATGAAGCATGAAGGGTGTTAATAATGTATAAGGTTTTCAAAATTCAATTTCGAAAATGTGCGCCGTTGGAAGAAAAAAAAAACAGAGCGACATAGAACAGAGTGTATATTTGACAGGTGACATGATTCTTTTTCGTGTAATTGATTTGCTTTGCCATTTGTTTCCCCCCTTTTTTCATCTTTTGTGGAGCATAGGAGGCAGCTAGTGTGATAGATGAACCTGGTGGAGTTCATTTTTCCCCTCCACACTGCTGGGTAGCCTCCAGTGCAATGAACAGTGGTGCTTTCCTGTGCAGGTTATGGCAGAATAGTAATGTTCCTCACTTACTGAACATGTGTCTCACACTATATGTGGATTTCCAGTCTGCATGGTATTTTGATTTTTTTCTAAAGAGGGAGCGAGACGGCATGAACCGGAAAAATAGAAAGTCCTCTTTTCCAGTGTGACCTTTTAGATGATTTAAATGCTCTTTTACTGTGTTTTGTCAATGGCACGATATATAATTACATGTTGTATTTATTGCTAATTATGTCAAAAATACTAATTACTCCCTTTTTTCTTTTTTCCACATCTTTCTTGATGTTATCTCCATCAGGTAACACTTCTCTGTGTGCGTGGTTGTTCATGTGCTGTGTGTGTATTGTACACATGTTTCATCATGTCTGACACTTGAGTGTGTCACTGACCTCTCACTAACAGGCCAAGGGACCTGTGTGCACAATCTCCCTGCCATAAACCTCCCTGCAGTCTGGACCACGGGTCAGCTGCATGTTTCCATACATCATATGCATCCTGGTGTGTTTGTCAGCTGCTGAGAATTATAAACCCATAAAGCAGATAGTGTATGGGGGATGTATCGCCATCTGCAAGAAGTGCATAAGCACAGTTAGCTTGTGCTTTCTGACTCAAGCATTATCCTCAAGGTTGGTCTCATTCGACGTTGAGTCATCCGCTCAGTCACTGGTGCTTGTTATTACACGCCTCTTCTCACTTTCTGAGGAAAAGTTTGCGCCTGCTGTAGCAGCTGCAGCGCACACCCGGAGCTCTGAACAGAGAGAGCACTTTGACAATTAAAGGCTGAAATAGCACAATGGCAATTGTTCACGCCCATTGTAATTCTGTTTTGTCAAACCCGCACGCCTGTAGGTGATAGACTTGCTGTCTTTGATTTCTCCCTTTCAGTCAGTGTTTTTTCTTCTCTCTCTTCCTTTCGTCTGCTTTTTTTCCTCTAGAATACTCATTCAATTTTTACTGCTGTATGAGACTGTGAACAGCTTGCGGGGCGGGAGCGCAGTAATTACCACGGTTATGTCAGGCGGAGCTGAGGAACGTAGCCTGGGGAGGAGAAAGGCCACTGTGCGGTGATGGCCCCCCGAAATTAATGGAGAATTGGAAATGAATCAATAGCTAATGAAAATGTGTGTTCACTCTATTACTGCTTTTATGACGGCTGTAGCCTCGGGCGGGGCGCTTTGTCACCCGACTACACAGAGAGTGGTGGCGCCCATCTATGCCTCTCTCGCTCTCTCTCATCATATTCATCTCTCTTTCACTCGCTTCTCTGTGAGGCTTTCTCTCTCCCTGAACCTCTTCCTGCCTCCTCCTGCTGTCAGTCTCTCTGTTTCTCTTTGGTCGCAAATTAATCGAGGGATGAAAAAAGGCTTCATATCATATTTAGAGGGAACAAATGATTGTTTGGTCAGTGTTAAATGTTAAGTGATGTTTGGCTTGTATTGAAAACAGTCACGTCTCTATCTCCGCAGAATTAGTGTTGTGCAGTAAGGGTAATTGACTTTTCGCTAAGCCCTGCCTCCATGGCTCTGATGTAACCCTGTTTGGATGCCTAGCTTACAGACAAACATACTTAGACAAGCAAACACAGAGGCTATGCTGGTTGTGGGTATGATAAGGATTAACCGATGTGTCTGGCAAACGTAACAATATCTCGGGTAACAGTTGGGCTGGGGTTGCTGCAGAGTAAACTCCCCCAGATCAGGTCATAACTGCTAACTTTACACTGAACTCTGATTTAATAGCAGTAGTTATGGTTGCTAAGCTATGATTGGACAATCACTGTTTAGCGAACGGTCAATTACCAAAGTGACTTTCAGACATAGTGAGGCTTCAAATTCCCATCATGATAAATTTAAAATCTCCGACTTTGTACAGTGAGAAGAAGAAGAGATACGTGATCAGAGGAGGGAACCTTTTATGTCACTTATCCAGGTTGTACAGGGACACAGAGCTCGGTGCACATTAGTTGACTGCTCCCCCAGGATTCACAGATCATTTCTCTTCCCTGACATGGTACAAGCAGCACTGCCCTGGGGTGCCTGACAGAGCGTGACACCGCCTCTGTTTGTGTGCGCGTATGTGTGTGTTGCAAAGGGGCCCAAACCTCAACCCATCAGCACCTCCTGCAGACTGCAGACCCTCAGGGCCCCCCTGCCATTCAAGTTAGCTGCCTCACTTTGTTAACATGCTGTATGATACCGTGGATAAACACAAGCTACATTTTCACAAGGTTGCCGTGGACACCATGTATCAGTGCTAGAAACTCTGCCTTAAGACTTGATTTCATCTTATTATCCTGCAGCTGTGTAGATCGTAAGTCAGTGTTACACAACGTTGACTCACTGTTTACTGTTCCGCCAGACAATTAAATGTGTTTTATTTTTCTGGAGAGGTGTGAGTTCTTTGAATTTCAGGTAATTCATCACGCTGAAAGTCAGTTCACGCACAGAACACTGTGTGGTGTTCATTTAAATTCGTTCAAAAGTAATCAATCTATTGACAAATTGCTGGGGATCAATTTTTGTTAGCTCACTATACTGTAGCTGCTGTGTGCTGAAAATCTCATTTTTCAAAATAGTCAAACTGTCAGCCACACGTTGTTGTTCTATTATGTGCTTTGAGTGAGTTTTTATCAGCCTTAGTCAGGTCTAAGTCTAACCTAATCTGTAATAAATAGCTGCTTTGCTCTTCTCTTTGTCTGATTTATAGAATACAGTAGTAATTCATGAAAGCCTATTTGATGTTCAAAAGCAGCCTCTGTCCTATTGGTGTTTTCTGAAGAAAAAACAATCTGATGCACAGGAAATTATCCATTTTATATTTTCAGTTTCTCTATAATAATAAAACAAGGGCTTAAAAAATGCCACCTACATAAGTCTGGACAAAGCAGGCGGGTGTTCTCAGGCCCCAGACCCCAAGGGACCCCAAAAGCCCCAAAAGGTTCACTGCATGTCAATTGGTTTTGATAGATTAATTAATTGCAAATTTGTTTGGAAATTAGCAGCACTTAAGTACAATATCAACCAGGTCCTTCATTATTAGCTGATTTTGTGGCCATGTCTTGTTGAGAAACCACAATCTAGTTTTAAGAGTTTATAATTATGTCTTTGTCTTTAATGAAACTACCACAAACTTAAACAAATTAAGCATTATTCCAGCATAAGAGTACTGGAGGCGACAAGGTGTATACACATTGCACAGAGGAAAGTAGGTGGTGGGTCAGTGCACATTTTTGCCCCCGGGGACCTCCCATCCAGCCATGCATCTACAGTATGCATCAACTAAAATCCAAAGAGGAAAATATCACTGCAGCGGCCAGACTTTGACAGGGGAGACTGAACGCAAAGCAAAAATTCAAGGTGAAGCGATTGCGTACAAACTCAGTGTAAAGATTTAAACAGACAACAGCTTTGGTTTAGGCAGTGGGGCAAAGATGCGTCCTCTTGATGCTTCAGCTTAAGCAAAATTTGCACGAGTCTTCTGCATAGGCAGATTGAAAGGGATATATCACACCACTGAAATTTGAGACTACGGAATCATCCCTGCTCCTCAGAGTAGATGTCTTCACTAGTTCAAAATGGAAAAAATACCCGAACCCAATGTGCATGACTTAATAAAAAAAATAGACAATATTTGAAAGTGACTTGAGGACACTCTCGGTAATCCAGAATAGAAGCAAGGATAATTAGAACAGGTCCAAAATGCAGACCGCCTCTGCACCCAAGTCTGGTGTTGGTTACAAATAACCAAGTGGACCTGTGAAGACTTCCACTTTGAAGCATTAGTGAAATTATACTCCAAAGTAAGCAAACCCACTTTGTACGCATCCGTATCTCCTTCGGTGTTTAATGCTTGGTGTGTCGTAGTTCAGTGTTGAGGACAGAGTCTCAGCTGACACATCTGTTCCATTAGCATGCTGGCCGGCCTGCTAGACCAGAGGAGTCAAGGCACCTCGGGGGTCAAGAGTCCCTCAAGTGATGAAATTAACCATTCACTGATGTTCCTAGAGAGAGAGAGACTGGGAGAGAGGGAGGGAGGGAGGAAAGGGGGTTAGCTACCTTATCATGCCACAGAAACCTGCAATCATCCTTGGAGGCAGATTAGTGAGCGGACCGGTGAGCCTGTGAATACCCTTCACTGCCTGAGCAGGTGGCCTCCCATACCAAGTACAGCACATTAATCCAGTCTGTTAACAAATAAGCAGCCTGGCTAATAGAGCACTGCCAGAGGCTTATGTTTCCACCATTACGAGGGGACTCGTTTAATTTGTCTCAGCTTTGGACAGAGCGAGGGGATGGAAGGAAGGAAGAGGAGGGGGGGGAGTGGGATAGAGAGTGGGATCAAATGAGGTAGGACGACGGGGATTGAGGGAGAAAGAGAAGAGGGAGGAAGGGGGAAGACGAGGAGCGAAGGAGAGCTGAAAGGACAAAAGTAGCTGAAAAAGTGCCCAGCTTGGCGAGCGAGAGCAGGACTTAAACGGCGGGTTTGTGTAGTCAGCAGTATCACACACAGCCTGCTGTTCCCTATGAATGTTTGCCTGGCTTGTTGTCAATCAAAAGTGGTGTTAAGTGAACTGCACATAATGTGTTTGGAAAGAGCCCAAGAGACTTGTACTCCAAATATTACAAATGGTCCCGTGGTGTTTATATTTTGCCCGAAAGATGATCACTGCAGACACATATACAGGCACAGACACAATATTAAACTGTGCTGAGATGTGAGCTTCATGATTCTGGGTAAAATTAGAGATTGTACAAAAATTCTTAAGGTGGGGAGGGGGTATATATGTATTCTTTTTAAAAAGGCATGACTCTCCCAAGTTTTATCAATATTTTATTTCTTTTCTTTCTATTTTCCTTCCCCTCGTAATAATAATTGAATAATAATTTTCACAATAGCACAGATTAGAGAATGTTTGCCATATATCTTGAAATGTCTAACAAAATTATGATTAATCCAGCCACTCTCTATTTTAGACCAAAGAGATACAAAATAACAGGGTAAACTTGAATTATAATATAAGACAACTTTATATATGCTAACTTTTTAACTTTCTGTAGTGATGCAGACTAAAGTGGGGGAGGGAACGACTGAAGACATTTCATCGCTCATATCCAATTACATATCGGTCATATTAGCTAGTTGACTGTGGTTGGAAAAATTAAGCCCTCAAAAAGTCGGAAGACCTTTGACCTGTGCATATGGCAAAGTACATCTGACCCACATGACCCACTGCATACAATAAAGTCATCATTTGCGACTACTTTTTTGTTTTAAGCAAAGGCTGAAATGTCAATTTGAGGTGAGTAAAAATTAAAAGACCCTCTCCTACTCTCCAAAAAAACCCCAGACTATCCTCACTTTAGTAAAAATAAGAACTACATAACCCTCTCCCTTTTCTGACCCCCCTTTCCCCCTCTTATAATTTGTTTACAGTCCTTTAGTGATCTGTACTTTATCTGATCTATAAAGTTGCACGGCTAATGTGAGCGGCCAGTGATTTATTTGTGGTTGTCTCCTGTGCTGCACTGTTTCCATGAGGATCAGTGAGGACAGCGTTTTTACCCGTTGGCTTCCCTTTAGTCCAGGAGCAGCCATAGTCCCTAATGGGCCCACTGACATGCGTTCAGCAGTAATAATCACCTTCAGGGATTTCCCCTTAGTTTATCTCAATGACGGATGCCCCCGAGGACAAATCGATAACCAGCCCACCGTCGCCACCCAGGTGACCATTTCCATCTCAAATTTCCTCTTTGATTGGGTTGAACGCTTCCAACCCGCCGCTCAGGGCCACTTTTCCTCTCATCTGGCTTCTCTCTCCTGCTCCTGCCTTTCTCCTCCGAAACAAAACGTCTGAACAAACAGCAGTTTCCTTGAAGTTGTTTTTTCAGGCGTTGTAAGTGCGTAAAGACACTAGCAACTGTCTGAATGAGCAGCTAAATGTTGGAATGAATAGAACCAAACGCACTGCAGCAAATGCTCATATTACCATTCATGCCAGGGGGCTGTTTTGGCTTATGAGGGTGCAATATTCCTCTTTTAATAACTTTAGCTCAATAGTTGTATTGTTTTAATTCATTTTACAGTTTCTAAAGGCAATTGAAACTAATTTGCTTTAACTGTTGTTGTATTCTATTACAGTAAACCTCTTTAGCAAAGACTGCAACTGTAAATTAATTAACAACAACTGCACTATCTGACAACAAGAACGTTGCAGTATTACAAACTTTTACCAGAATTCCCGAGCTGAAAATGTATATCCATGCATTTTAAATAAGCTTCATTTTATTCTCATAAGCAATATTCCCATAATCTTTCCTGGGAATGTCTGTCCAAGCTATTTTAGCAATTAGTTGTGGCCTGGTCGTTGATTAGTAATTTCTTTTAGGGCCAAAGCCGGGCGGTTAGCAGGCCTCTCGTAAATCCTCTCGTCTTCATCAAGCCTTATTTCCTACTAATGAGGTTTATTAGATTACAACTCTACCGCACACGTTTAACAAAAGATGAAATTGGCAGAACTCTGCGGTGAATATGTTTTTATAATACACCCGTAATGAGTGAAAGTTAAGGAAATGTGAAGCGCTAAGCAGGAATAAGTCATTGGACATGCTGAACTAGGCCGGGAGGGCCAGAACGCTCAAAGAGGCGCGTAATGCTGTCGGATAGCTCCTAAATGAAAGTGACGTGACAGCGCTAATGAGACGGCTTCACATTACGTGTGACTCCTGCCTGAGGGACACATTATAGCTGACTTAATGAGGGGAGATATTGTACACAGGGACTTTTGTAGTTGAGCGATGAGACCGCCGGCCTTGCTGTTGAGGTACAAGCCACCACAGCAAGAAAGTGGTTTGTTAAAGTGGCTGACAGGTTGAGCAACAGGGAGTGCACTGGCTAAATGCTCTTTGCTGTGACCGAGGCGCCAGGGTGAGAGCAGGTCAGGGTTATTTTTCTGCTTCACATACTATATCTAGAAAAGACTGAAAACACTGTGCTTTGAAATAGAAATCCAGTGTGTCAGTCTGGAGAGGAATTAAGGTGAACAATTTCAGCGTTTACAAGACATTATAACTGCTATCTTTAAGCACAAGAATAATTCATATGTTGTTATAAAGGCCATGTTTATTATGTTTTGTGAATAATTACTTGGCATAGATATAGAACATGTACATAATACATCACACCCTCCACTGAAGCTGGGAATTAGTGTCACATGGATCACTGTAGCTGAATTAGACAATAGGCTTGAATTTACAGCAAGCATTTACACAACTTTACACATACATCATACATCAAAACAATGTTTTTTCAGTCTAAATGCACAATGACCGATATGTGTTCCAACAGAAAAAGCACCCACCCCACTTTACTGGGACACTATTGACAATAATGCACATGTACACTACTACAATACTGTAGATTTACCCTGTTAGCCTTGATGACTTGCTGTTGTCAAGTATACCTTGAAAAAGTGACTTTAAGGCATCACTTTTAATTCACAGACCACAACGAAACCCAAGTCTGTGATGTTGTCAGAACCTGTTAACGTTTAGTTTACATCAATAATGTTTGCATTAGTGTATCAGCAGTATGAATATATCTACAGATGAGAGACATAGTAGAGTTAAATCCCAATGGGAGTGGTTTCTTCCATGAAAATGTCCCTATCCACAGGGCATGAGGGGGTCACTGAAGGGTTTCATTGTTTCTCAATGTCACACAGAGCTCTCCACCACACACCAGATGAGGGACTATGTTTAGGTAGAAGGGTGTTCATCCCTCCAGTAGAGTTTGCTCACACTTCAACTGAAAACATGCTCACTTCTTACCTACCAACTGACACTTCAACTATTCACAGTACACACATCTCAACTTAGTCTAGCGATTCACCTTAAATTCAAATTGCTTTCATCGTTTACAGTTCTCTCTTTACATGACAGTTCAACAGCTTTCATCCCTCACAACTTCAACTGACAGTTCAACTGCTTTCAGTGCCTACACATCTACTGACATTTCAGTTGCTTTCATGGCTTAGACTTTGTCTTACATTTCTGGTGCTTTCATCTCTTCGGCTGACAGTTTAACTGCTCTCAGCCCTTACTCTTCAGCTGTTAACTCAACTACGTTCGGTACTTAAATACAAACAGACAACTCAACTCAGTACAGGGCTTAAACATGAAACTCCACATTCTTTCAGCAATTACGCCTCAACTGATTTCAACAAAACGTCATCTGACACCTCAACTCCTTTCATTGCTTCAACTTAAATTGCATACAGTGGTCCACAAGAACAGGTTAGAACATTTTAAAATGTCAATTCTTACATTTTAATACATTTCAACCTGTTTGCACCTGCATTTTTCAGCACAAGCAGAAAATGTAGGCCTTTCTGGTTGATTTAATTTGTCACCCATCTGTACATTTGTGAAGATGAGGAAACAAAATACTGATTTATAACTTAATAACTCAAACAATTACATATACAGATATTTTGTGTATGTACCAGTTAACTTTATAACCACTCACTGTAAAGGTTCTTGGCATCATTAACTCATTATAAATATTGCTTTATGGTTTAAATAAACCCAGTCTTTAGAGAGAGTATTGATACATTTACTGCAGGAATGACACTGGGGAGAGTGTTAGCTGTGGCTGATGCAGCCATGTGCAATGTGTTGACACCCTGCTCGGTGTGCTCTGGTCAGGCCTTAGTCATTGTCTGGGTGACTGATGGATCTCCAGCATCTATTGACTGGAAAAGAAGAGGGGAGAAGAGAAAAGAGAGGGTCACTGGGAGGTGTGTGTGGGGGAGAGAGGGTATGATCGTCTGTCCAACTCTCCACAAGACACAAGTCACACCTCATTAGTAGGTAGTGGAAAAGAGAACGGCAGTTATGTCTGCCATGAAAGCACCGTCTCACACACAAACACACACACACACACACAGACACACACACGGACACACACACACTTCTACCCCAATTACCCCTTTCCTGTCCCTTGAGCTGACGGGTTGAGTTATGCTGACAGGCACCCCTCTAGAAAGTGGAGAAAGTCAAAAGGGAAGGAAGGAGAGGGGAAGGAGAAAAGTGATGGAAGGGTGAAAGCTGGGGGAGTTCAGAGAGGGGAGGAGAACAGAGGAGGGTGAAAAGACTGAGAGGGGAAAGGGGGAACCACATCACGCGGCAAGAAGCAGAATGAAACATGTCCCCCTGTCACCTGCCACACACTGTAAATGGATGGCCCCCACAATCTTGCCATCAGCGACTTATCTCCGCAGCCCGAAAGTGGAAAAGAGGGCGGGCAAGAAGAAGAGGAGGAATCTAGAAAATGGTAGAGAAGAGTTTCTTCTGCTGCAAACTCACTGTAATTTGTTACAGTTTCTAAAGACAA
Organism: Oplegnathus fasciatus; assembly: GCA_003416845.1. Lineage (NCBI taxonomy): Eukaryota > Metazoa > Chordata > Actinopteri > Centrarchiformes > Oplegnathidae > Oplegnathus > Oplegnathus fasciatus. Next base: position 1,358,831 of record NTHP01000146.1, read on the forward strand.
ATATGACAGGATGGAATTACTCTGCCACTACTGAGGCAGTCATTTGCAAATGCCATAAAGTGCAGGTATAAATCTCCTACCCAGATCCACTTAATCTGAGGCTTCTGGGCTCTTCAGCAGCAGCCGTCTTGTCAAGCATGTGTTTATAGTGAAAGGCCTCTCCAGTTCTTTGTAAAAAAA
>NTHP01000146.1:1359422-1372018 GCA_003416845.1 Oplegnathus fasciatus
GTGATTTGAATATTTGAATATTTAGGAGAAAGCTACTGAAATAAGTTGTTATTTTGTGTAATTGGCTTGAGACTTGGACTTGAGCCAGACTTACCGCAAGTCGCAAAAATGAGCTTTGAGATTTGACTTACTTCAAACTTAACTTCCAAAAGATTTGACATAAGTTTTACTTAATATTACATTTTACTTAATGTTACTACGTATCTGTATGAATATATTTATATTTCTTGTTTATACACATCGCATCATACATATATATTTATTTTACTACCTGTTTACAGGCTGTTAAACCAGCACAACGGTATATATATTTATATGCATTACCTCTCTACATCCTGTTCCTAACTGGTTGGCATTATGCATATACGTACATTTACTACATTACTGCACAACCTGTCTACATTACAGTTTATTCATTTTATCATTACTGTACACCAGTCTGCCACAGTATTATACACTATATTATATATTTTATATTATGCATCATATTGTATGTTATGTTATATGTATTATATTTTATTCCTAGNCAGACATCAGCTACTCTCGCAGGCTGACCTGCTGCGAGTTTATTTAGCTGCCCCAGACTTTAATATTATTCACATGCAGGGCGTTTCCCACTGCTGTCTGTTCCTATTCACATGATAAATGAAGACTCTGTACTGACAGCAGGGTCAGGATGTTGTGGTACAGAGTTTTATCTGGCGTGTTTGTGTGTTTACAGGCCAGTGGGTCAGTAGAGGTTGGAGGCTTAAGACATTATTCTGCCAGACTGTCTGCTACAGTAACATACAGCGATACCCAGTCTGAGAATGAGAGCCTCTGTGTGTATACCAGCGTATACATGATACACCCTTTTTGATACTCACATTTCATTGGATAAATGTTATTTTATACAGTATATATACTATATTATATATTACTGCAGCATCTGGGCCCACACATTGCAGTATACATGTATATTTATTTTACAGCTGTTAAACCATCATAACAGTATATATATTTATGTGCATTACCTGTCTACATCCTGTTCTTACGCATATACATTTACTACATTACTGCACAACCTGTCTACATTACAGTTTATTCATTTTATCATTACTGTACACCAGTCTGCCACAGTATTATACACTATATTATATATTTTATATTATGCATCATATTGTATGTTATGTTATATGTATTATATTTTATTCCTAGATTTTAACTTCTGCACTATTTTATGTCTTATGCCTTAGATTGTCTTCTTTTTTTATACATTTTGTATGAGCATTGTCGGAGGGAGCCTGAAAACAAAGAATTTCATTGCAGATAACTGCTTCACTGTAATTGTTGTGCACATGACAAATAAATAAAGAACTCGAGAACTTGAGGAATCAAAGTTGAAAGCAAAAACATTAAACTTTTGACCTGGTAAAATCCTGGAACTGTTAAAAATAAAGGTCAAAAGTTTGAAGTTCATTCTTGATCCTGGAAACAGCAGTTGATTAAACAGTCCCACCTTAAGGTCCATTAAAATGAAATTGTTCTCGAGCTGCTCTGGGGCAGAACATTCATCAGCACAGTTTGTTCAGTGTCATGAAATTATAGATGTTTTTTTGGGTTTTTTCTGAGCACATGGGTTTCTCATCCATGTAGAAAAAAATGAGTTTCGAAGTTCATTCTTGACCTTGTAAACTACAGTATGTGATGCAGTTGACAAAACAGTCTCACCTCAAGGTCCATTTTTAGCTGTTCTGTAGCTTTTGATCATGTTAAATTATATTCGTCGGTTTCCATTTTCTTTGGGTCAAGAATAAACTTTGAAACTCAAGTTTTAAGCCAACATGGATAAGATGGTGACATCTGGGACATCTACAATCCCATAGCGCTGTCAATAGTCCATCTGCTGATGAGGATCATGTGAAATGAGCATTAGCTCCAGAACAGCTACTAAATGGACCTTGAGGTAAGATTGTTTTGTCAACTAATAAGAAAAATGTTACTTGACAGACTTGCATCTTGACCAGAATTTGCTTATCAAGACTTTTGACTTGACTTGGACTTGACTGACCTTGGACATGCCAAAAAAGGGACCTAAAAACAGTGTAAATGGGTAGAGAAATCCTCACTCAACACTGACTGGGTTTATGTTTTTCTAGTGCTTATGCATCTGTTCAATCGAGAAAGACACCTGCATTCGAGTTTCTTCTTTCACGCCTGCATTTGAGCAATTAGCGGCACTCCTGTTGAAATCGTTGGCCGTCCGCGGTCACATCGTAGTAAACATTTCACGTGCGCTGCTGCTAGACAAAACACAACAGTGCAGGTGTTCGCATTCGAGGCATTAGCAACAGCGATGAAAGATGATCACACGGCACACAGTATTATCAGCGCATCAGACAGTGAGTGATGAGTACAGTCACTGCCTTAATTTATGCATTGCTACTCCGTCTTGTCACCGCTGTTCAGCTCGAAGGATTTTACTTCCACCATGAGGAAGGCAGGATGGGGAGAGCGAGCGAGGGGGAGAAAAAAATAACAGTGGCAAGCGTGGATTTTCTACTTCCTCTCTGACCAAATCCCACCATTTCAGGAGATTAACCTCGGCATGCGATAAATGTTCGACTTCTTCTTCCCTTCCAATTTCCTTGGAGCTAGAAACTCCAGAAGCCAGCGCGGCATGTAAGATAAAAAATGATCACCTAATTCACTCAAGCACAAAATACATTTCTGGAGAGAGGAGGAAAAGCGGGCAGAAGAGAGAGAGAAAGGGAGGGAGTATGTCACCGGTGCACTCCCTCACTCCACCGTTCAGAATTCTCTTCAATCAATTATTATTAAATGAAGCACTTATTCAAACGGACCTGTGTATAGCAAATAGGTCGTGGCACTGTGATTGTCTGTCGAATTTCTTCTTTTTCTCTTATCCTGTGGGATTAATCGCATTGTTCAGCTCTCCCCGCTACCCATAGTGCACCTCACATGGCAGCTGTGCTCAAACGCTGTTGATTGCTGAAGGTGCCCTCTGCAGATTGCTGCTGCCACTAAGCCATTTAAATGGAGTTGTTAATAAAATGTAGTGATGATTGCCTTCCACTTCCCCCTCATCTCTGGTTTGGCAGATGGTTGTCGCAGGACTAATGTAGGATTTGGGCTAACCATCAAACTGCACTTAAATGTTACATTCAAACTGAAATTAACATTCATTTTCGCTAAGAAATCAGTATATAAATATATACTTGTAGTTTGTTTTGACTTGTGTGTGTACTTATTTGGTCAAAGTTATTACCAAAAAGAAGAAGTTACTTTTTTTCCTGCCATGACAGCGCCTATGCTGGTAATTTGATTGGTGCAATATATGTGTGGGTGGGCATGGATGGATTACTGAACAGGCCTAGCTTTTGAACCAACAGCAGCACTTGAGAGTTTTGTTTCACTTGCAGAATGTCACTGAAAGAGACGCAAAACAACTACAGAGACACCAAACCACTACAAAGAGACACAAAAAACTACAAAGGAACTACAAATGTCGCGACCACGTCATTTGTACTTGTTGTTATGCCTCCACATCGGCGATAGCTGTGGCCGGGCGCATTATGTTTTTGGGTTGTCCGACTGTCCCTTTGTCCGTTCCTTTCTCGTGAACGCAATATCTCGGGAACGCCTTGAGGGTTTTTTTTCAAATTTGGCACAAACGTCCACTTGGACTCAAGGATGAGCTGATTAGAATTTGGTGGTCAAAGGTCACTGTGACCACACAAAACAAGTTTTTGACCTTACCTCAAGAATTCATACGCTAATTATTACATGAGTTACATTATTGTACGAGTCCCCCATCTTTACTTCCTCTCCCTGGATGACAACCAGGACAGGGGGCGTCCTGTTCCTCTGGTAGTCCACTACAGGCTCATTGGTTTTGCTGATATTGAGCTTCAGGTGATTCTCGTTGCACCATGTGACGAATCTCCCCTTTAGTCCTCTGTACTCCTCTGTATAAATAGTCTCTAAGTGAAGACAGCATGTTTGTCACTGGAAATTATTCACTGGAATCATACATGTCAATATAGTGAGAACTATAAAATACACTTAATACTGTTATTGTAAGTCTTCACAACATATATTATATGAGTCTGGACAGACATGAATGTAAACTGCAACTTGAGTGGTTGGCAGAGTCATACANGGGGGGCTTTTACGTGTCTGTGTCCATGTAAGCCAGCACTAAAAATTGTTTGTAATATTTAGTTCCAACGGATATACTGTAGCAGTTGTAAACTGACTTCATATATTACTCTGTCGTAATTTTAAAAAAAAGTCTTCTTTCAATGTTCATATCAACATTTGAAGTAGACAAGATACATTTATTTCACTAATTCCAATTTCTCAAATCACAGCTGACTAGGGCTGTTAATATTTGCTTGGACCGTCAGCATTCCTACCTTACTCACTGACTTGTTGAGCTAACATTTGAATCACTGCCACATGCCTATTTGTGTATTTTGAACTGATCTTTTGAATATTTTTATTTAGCCCGAATGTGCCAGTGTTCTATCACTGCTGGCAGTCGGCCTCAGAGCTTCATCTAAAACCTCGCTGGGGCAGTTTATTACATCGAGATGCCATCCAAGACATTTTTATCAGCCAAAAGTTGCCTCTAATGATCCATTAAAGCTTGGATATGTTTCTTCACCAACTCTCGCCTTTCTTTTAGTGTTGATCATCGTCTGACTCACTAGCGAAACGAGTTTTATTTACCTGAATGATCCCACAATAAAAAGAAGCCAAACTGTGGTTGATACAGCAACTGTAGTGGAGAACTTTGTGCTTTTCACACAAAAGAAAGGAGCTTTCAGACGTGAATATGTAAATGGTATGATTAGCTGCAAATCACTTCATATGGAGGCGAAGAGTGAAGCAATCACATTTTTCTTCCTGGCTTTCCTTGGCCAAAATACCTCCTACACAATTGAATAATGCATATGGACAAGTGTTGGACTAATTAATGTCCACCAACCTACCTCCACCATAAAATAGGCTTCCCTTGACACAACGAGTTAATGAGCCCATTGGTGACGCAGCCACCAGCCACCAGCGGTCTGTTATGGAGGAGGCGAGCGATAGTGAGTGGGTGGATTATGATGGTGATTAGAACCAGTGGGTCAAGAGGGCCCATTGAATTGTCATCAATACCGGCGAGATAGGATATCATGCTAAAGCAGTTCTTTGTGTACCACAGGCACACACACACACACACACACACACACACACAGTGCCAGTGGGCAGAGGTATTTGAATATTAACTGAGAGGTGGGAAATACATAAACACTCCATCTTGTTGGCAGAGCCTGTTTGTCTATCCCCGCAGAGTGTTGAACGTATGCCATGGCTGTGTCGGCCTGCATCCTTGTGATAAAAGGAGGGAAAAATTACACAGGCTCTCGTTGGCCAGACACTAACACATTCATTAGTGAGGAATGACTGACTGGGCTGGTTGAAATGTCACTGGGCCAAACCGTCTCCCTGGACTAATGACCTCCATGCCTGCGTTAGATGGAGTCATAATATCCTGGAGATGTTGGCTCTCCCAGACCAAATGACCAGTAGGTGTGAGGTGCTGGCACCTGATTGGCCAATAAGCATCAGCTGACAATATCAACTATCAAAGAACTGCATCAGACAGTGTGATTTGTTGTATTAATGTAGTGCTGAAATCAATTGATGAGTGGATTGACAGAAAAGACCTTTTGAGATATCGCAGCCGTACAAAAGATACCCACATGTAGGTTAACCTGAATGTTTTTCCAGGTAGCAGCTGGTATTTATAGTAAATAACAAACATATACAGCATGAATTACACTCCATCTGTGTGTTTGTTAACTGTACAAAAGTGTCATCTTGTGAAAAAATTAGAATATGAATATGAGCTTAGAGGTTTTGAGAGAAGTGTGAATTTATGAATTCAAAGCAGGAGATCTGCTGTCTTGGGTTGTTCTGCGGGAGCCTGGCTGTGCCATGGAAACAGCTTTTGCAAATAGTCCAGGTTATGAAGTGTCAGGAGCCGTGATGAATAACTCTAATGATCAAGTGTGTGTTCTGGGTCACAGCAGTTAAAAGCGGTCATGGTGGAGCAGAATGCAACATGGCAACAACTTGTCCTTGCCGACACCACTGCAGCGAGGTAAAAGCCACACAGGCCTTACGTGTTAATACACCTGACAAAACGCTGATGGAACACTAAAAGCTCCTCTGAGCAGAGCCAGACGGGGCTTTTTTTCCTCGCGCACAGGTGACTGCCGGCTGCCGCTGTCGGCTCCAATCACGTTGCCTTCTGTACCACGCTGTTCCTCAAACGCTCAAACCGAGCGAGGCTTTTCTCTCGCCACCTCCCTCCTCCCCTGTTGTTTTATTCATTGGGCTCAGGGTTCATTTGCCAAGTCCTCTGTTGTAGATTTAAGAAGACAAACAGCGCTGCAAATCCACCAGAACAGTGTTAGACTAAATGACATTTTGCTCTGCCGCCTGGCTAATCGTAAAGAAAACAGTGGCGGATCAGCGCTTAAACCTCGTGTCTTCGGGCAGATATCATGCTTGGTATCGCGGAGGGATCCTTTGAAGTGTTTGTTGTCTTCCAGAGGGCCCCCGGAGGAAATGCTTCTCTCTTTTGCACACACACACACACACACACACACACAAACACAATCATACACACACATATGCATGCTTTTACACACAAGCACACGCTCTGAGAGTTAATGGTAGGGAAGACCTTAAACAACACGCTCCTGTTTGTATTACCGGTTGCACGTTGGTGGCACTGATGGTGAGGATCCCTCTGCCGCTGTAGCACTGCTATGCTCATGTCTCAGCAACAGGATAACCCGAGAGAGCCAATAAAAGCACATTAGGCAAGCGCTAACACACACTGTTTTGCACATGCATGCACACACACACAGAGCTGGAAGAGCAGCAGCAAAAGTATATTTGACAGGTTAATGCACATACACGCGCGCAGATAAACACACGTTCCTGCAGACTACTGGACACAACACAGACACACATATATGTGGCGTAGCTTCAGGCGAGAGGCTATAAAAACATATTAGAAAGGAAGAAGCCTGCCAGGAAGAAAGCTAACAATGGGGGGAAAGAGAGAACTGTGGGATGGCCCGCTTATCTTTGGGTGAGACTCAACTCTGCAGATTTAGAACAAGGTATCGCTCCAAGAAGCGATATTAAAAAAAAATGTTTTTAGTCATGGTCGGCCAATTAGTTGTTATTTCTTGAGTCACATCTGAATGACTGCCATGCGCCTACTCTTAGTTGCATATTTAGCCTTAAAGACAGATCATGTGCAAAAAAAGAAGTCTGAAAATATTCTGTGAAAGCCTACCTGTGCCAACATTGTATGAGGGCTGGCAGGCACTGGCAGCCACACTTTATGCTGCCATACTCTTAAATAAATTGATAATAAGCTCCACAGTAGGCGCTAAGTTACATGATTTTATTACGTTCTCAACAGTGTGTTGAATTAAAAGTGCATTTACAACACAATTATTAAGTCTGCTTAGGCGCGGTACCTATGTCACACTAATGACTGCGTGTATGGGTTTGGTTGTGTTTCTTCACCAAACTGGCAACCATCTCTTTGTAAGAGACAGCAGTGGCCGTCTCAGCCCCGTCTCATTCTGTCAGCCTCTGACTCACTGACAGAAACAACTTTCTTTCCCCTGTTGTTTGTCTGTGGGCGATCCAAACTTAGCAGCATCACGACGGTCACGCATGAAGTGTCCAATAAAGAGATACGACGCCGGGCAGGTTGGCACTCCTGTCAGTAGCCAGCTGTTTGCTAGACTGAGTGTCTGTGTGTCTGTGTATTTCCATCCGTGGTCGTCTCAGGGTTGTTTTGACAGCGACATCGAGCGCTCGCATGTCTTCAAACTGTTTATGTCTCCATCCATCCGTCCAAGCAGTCATCTATCTATCTATCTATCCATCCATCTATTCATCACTGTTACTTAATGAGATGGCATCGCACATCAAGGTTCATTGGCTGTGTGCAGACAAACCCAGATTTAATTAGGCCCCACCACTGAAATGCTTGCCCTTGCTGGCAAATGCACTGGCTTCACAAAATAATGACACATTTACATTTAACCATGTAACCTATTTCTAATTAGTCAGTTGGGTTTTGTTTTTTTTCATGATGGCAGAAAGTTCAGGAAAATGACAAACAGATGTATTGCCAATTATCATGCATTCTGAACAGCTCATTATTCCTTCATTTGTTTTGACCGTCATCTATCTAGTTTTTGGCTCTCCAATTTGTACAAGTGAGCTTGTGTAACCGAGCTGAGAGTCGGAGCTGGCAGGACCTGAATGCTCCTCCTTGTGTCTTGACTGGCTCAGCAGTTGCACCTCCAGCCAGTTGAAATCAATGGGGGCAGTGGGCAACTGTGGCTCTGTGTGGAGCAGATGGCAGAAGAATGGCCCTTCCTCCCACTGTGGCACGCTCAGCAACATACAAATGGGTCAACTCTCATCACTGGTCACATAATATCATGAAGCCAGGGCTCTGGGATAGTGGGGTTGTGCAACAAGGGAAATGGGGTCTCTTCAAACATATTTTCCTTAGATCTTGAGTTGGATAACTAATGGGTTGATAAATACTTGAAATACAAACAGTGGCAGCTGGTGTCCAGTCCACTTACTGTATCAAGGGGAGTGTCATAGCCAAACAAACCTACAACTACTCAAAAGAGGACTCAGCACAGAATCACAGTAATACACCAACTGCAGTGTGGCAGCCAGTAAAGTTAGTTACTTTAATCCGTCTTCTGTTAAAGGAATAATTTGACATTTTGGGACATATACCTTTCCGCTGTCTTGCCGAAAGTTATATGAGAAGATACCACTCTCATGTCTGTCTGTGCGATACAGAGCTAGAGCTAGGAGGCGATTAGCTTAGCTTAGCATAAAGATTGGGAACAGGGGGAAACAGCTAGCCTGGCCCAGTCACAGTTAAAATAAACCATGTACCAGCACCTCTAAAGCTCAGTAATTAACGCCGTTTCCCTCTGCTCCCAGACTTTATGCTAAGCTAATTGCCTCCTAGCTCTGGATACATACAAGGGGGGAAACAGCTAGTCTGGAAAATGAGATACAGCGTGTCATTTAGTGAGCTTCAGAAGTGCTGGAAGGCAGTTTTTAGCCAGTTGTTTCCACCCGTTTCCAGTCTTAATGCTAAGCTAAACTAAACTGCCTCCTAGCTTGAGCTACATGTTTAATGCACAGACATGAGAGTGGTATCAATCTTCTCATCTAAGTCTCGGCAAGAAAGTGAATGAGTGTATTTCCCAAAATGTCAAACTATTCCTTTAGCTGACACTACTGTACTGGAAGCCATGGAAGCGCAACCGTGTTTATATATTATATATTATATATTGAACAGCCACATTTGTACAAGAACAAGACATTAAGGGTAGCAGATCTATCCAACAGAAGCATCCTACCAGAAGAGGTTGAATTAATTAATTCTGGCTAGTTTGTTCAATAAGACGGTCGAAAAGCTGTTTAAAAACAACTGCCACAGTGGAGCAGACATGCCATACAGTAATCCTATAGATTAGCCTAGTTTGGACATTCAGGGTGTTGTTAAATATTACTTATTTACCTTATTCAGGTGTATTTCTTAGCCTTGTATAAATTCATGTTTAATGTAATGTTTTTCCACCCTTGACCCTCCTGTGGTCTGCATTGTAAATCCACATCAATATTTACAAGTCCATAATGAAGTAGAAGAGTGTTTCGTATGTCTGCTGATGATTTATGGCTTCTCCACTGTGGCTGGGTCTTAATTGCTTGACATGCGTGTTAGTGTCAGCCTCACTATGGTGGATGGATGGATGCCAGCGCGACTCTGTCACACATTCACCCTCATGTGTTTTGCTCTGTTTGGATGTATATTACTTATTCCTTCACTCCTCCCCCTCCTCCACCTTGACTCGCAGTTTCTGTGGCTTCAGTCATCTCACTGTCCCTGTGTTTCTCTGTCTCTCTGGGGTTTTTTTGTGTGTGTGTTTCTGGGTTTCTCCCTGTGCCTTGCCTTTCTCATCGCATCTCTGCGTTTCTCTCTCGTCGCTTTCTTCCCCTCGTCTGTGCAGCCGATTGTCTGCCAGAGCAACATGTGGCAGGTGGTGAGAGGAAAAATCAAGAGTGAGGAGGGAAAAAAGCACACTGACAAAAGCTCCTTCCCCCGAGCTTGCTTGTAGCTGCAAAAAAAAAAATACATCAATTACCTCCGTGATTGAATGATGTTAGCACAACTCTGAGGATGTTGCCTCTGTTGAGATGAATGGCGCAGCTCGGCTCGACGTAGATTTCTGTGTCGACTTGTGTTTGTTTTGCGCATACAGCCTCACCATCAGTAATTATAGCACCGTGTCGCTGTCTGGCTTGGCCTGCCAATCAAATCATGAGAGAGTTATGCACTACAACACTGCAACATCTGTGTAGTAATGGTCTATGTATCTGATTCTGAGTACAGACTCCAGAAGCTCCAGTTTCACCACAGAGATAAGCCAGCAACTATGTCAGCGGAATGAGGACAATAGCATCGAATGCTGTTTCTCTATTACTCTTTTTGACAATGTACAGTCGAGGGGACAACAAAAATGGGTCTTTGAAGGTCAATACTGGTATTTTGCGGATAGAAGCTACCAAAAATTATATATTCTGCTCATTTGAATATCTTTGAGTATGATTTTAATGCTGAAAATCCAAAATATGAATCATATTCAGGATTTTCCATCCATTCTTAATCCATTCAGGATCGAAAACCCTCTGAAACAGACCTTGAGAACCTAAAACTCTTTAAAACCCAGGATACCGTGGCTACTGTGACTAATACTGCAACACATAAGACAAAAACTCAGTCATAATAAAAATCTGATTAGGAAAAAAAAGTTACTTTATTTGCATGTTAGAGGTTGAAGATCCTTTCTCAACCACAAGAAATAGTCAATTGTAAGAATTTTACTTTTACTGTGTAGTGAATCCAGTGTGTGCACATACAGTATGTCTGTATTGTGAAGTTTGAGGAGGTAAAACCAGGTTCTTGGCCTGCGTTTCATACTGTGTTACTCTGGCACCACGCACCATCACTCAACATACAGGATCCAAATCCACGTGTTAGTATAGATGTAATCCATATCTGGCCAGAGCTGGATGATCCGTGCGACAGACAAGAGAGAAGCCTGCCAGCGACGCTGTTCAGCTCTACAACACACATTGCTGTTTCTGTGCAAGCGTGTGTGTGTGTGGCCTCAGCCAAGAAACCTGCTTAATCTCCCAGTGTCTTGTGGCATGTTCTCGCCTTCTCTCACTTTGTCTCCCTGTCAGTCTCTCCCCTCTTCATTCCCATTTCCCCTGTAATCTCTATTTGCATATCTGTAGGTACACATCCTTAGATCGTCTCCGACTCTGGTATCTTTTCATCCATTTGTCTGTTTGCTCATGTTGCTTGAATACCGTACTTGGTGAGGCTGAATGATAAGTAGCTCTCTTCGCCAAGAGGCTGGAAGGCTTGGCAGAGATGTCATCTCCAAATATACAAAAGTTCAGGTTGGGTTAGCAATGTGGAATGCAGGTTGCTGGTAAGACCACTGTCCGCTTAAAGTGGCACTAGGCCATAAGACTTTAAGCCATGCTAGCGGCATTGTGGTCCGGTTCACCACTTTGGTCCAGATTGAAATATTTTAACATTTACTCGATGGATTGGCACAAAATTTGGTGCAGACATTTTAGGTTCCCAGATGAAGTACTCTAATGACTTTGGTGATCCCCTGACTTTCCCACTAGTGCCACCATGAGGCTCACATTTGTGGTTTTGAGTGAAATGAGTTTGGATTGTAATACTGTAATTTTGGTGATCCCTTAACTTTCCTATCAACCTCTTTTTTCAAGCTACATTTTGTTTAGTGCTAATTAGTAAATGTAAGCATGTTAACACGCTAAACTAACATGGTGAACATGGCAAACATTATACCTGCTAAACATCAGCATGTTAGCATTGTCACAGTGAGCATGTTAGCATTCTGATGTTAGCATTTAGCTCAAATCACCACCGTCCCCAAGTACACCCTCATAGAGTTGTTAGCATAGTTGTAGACTCTTAGACTCCTATTTTAAGTGCGTTGGAAAAAGGCTGTGACGCACCGGATTAATCAATTATAAATTAATCAACTCTGGTAATCCAATGTTGCCCGCAAAAACAGGCAGAATACCGAGTTACAACCGACGAGTCTGAAGTGTGTAGAGGGCTTTGTGATTATTTTGTAGCACCCCGGTGTCATTTGCATCTGATTTAATAAATGTAAACACAGTGGTCGGCCATGTGTAATGGCACTGCGTCCTGACGTGGCACTTCTCCAATCAAAGGCCTCAATATAACATATAATAATATATATGTGTATATATATATATATATATGTGTGTGTGTGTGTGTGTGTATATATGTATATATATATATGTGTGTGTGTGTGTGTGTGTATATATGTATATATATACATGTATATATATATATATATGTATATATATATATATATATATATATATATATA
>NTHP01000146.1:1385968-1430285 GCA_003416845.1 Oplegnathus fasciatus
AAAAAAACACACAAAAAAAACGGAGGGCCTCTGGCGGTGGCGTCTAGTCATCTGTTACTGTGTCGCTTTCCGAGGCCGCACAAGGTATCCCCCCCCCCTCTTTGTCCTCAAGGCTTCTGATAAATAGAAAAACAAAGGGCCTTTCAGGAATGTGTCACATTGATATCCCTCCCCATCAAAATGGTGCTACTATGATAATCCCCATTTGGAGGTGTGGAGACTTATAGCTGCAGCCAAGACCCCTAATAAGAAAAGAAAGTTGGTCATGATAGAAAAGCTGTAGCACAACCGTCACAATGTAGCTTTCCCCAAACATTTCAGATTATTTTGAGCTCTTCCTTTAACATTTAAAAGTCTCTAACAAGCGTTCCTTTTACTTTTTCGTCGTCCCCAATGCTTCCTACACTGTATTTCATTCACTGAATCCAGCCTCAGTTAGCCCACATTCTGCTAGCGGTGGCCCGAGTCTGTTGGCGGCGCATGTAAAACAAATCCCCCAACACAAGGAATGACTTAATGAACTTAATGAGGTTTTCTAATTACAGAGGGAAGTTAGCCCATGTCAAATGGGCCTTTTCTGCCTTCCTTGACATGGATTAACAGCCGGACTATTAAATCCAGCCCTACATTACAACAGAGGAGAGACTGAAACACAATCAGTCATATCTGCTGTAATTCTGGCCTACATTCAGACGCACGCTGCTTCATTTGAAGTGAATGAAGCTTGTATTTTTTAGAATAGACTGAACGAGCCTCAGGCACGATCTGAACCTCCACTTGAAACCTTCTCAGGGATGGTGAATGGGGAATAAAAACAGGAACAGAAATGTTTTAGTGTCTGAACCATGAAGGCCATAACCTTCATAATAAAGGGTTAGATATAAAATAGACATTATTTCACGAGTTTGGACTGTTACTGTCTGCCATTTATTCCTCTACATATCTTCTTTTTTCCCTTTGTTTTTTACTCATTGATGCTCTCTGCTCTTTCCTCTTTTTCTCATTCTATTTCTATCTCTTCCCCTGTCTCTCTAACTCCTCCATGGCAGGGAGGATGATTTACTTTGTCATCATTAACACATCAAAAGAGCCAAGTGTGTATTTCAAAGTCATCTGATAACTGATACTCTTTAATGGCGCACTGGAACAGTAATTAATTTCAAAAACATCCCATTTATTTGTTCTGGAAGTGAATGCTCCCGCCAAAGCGGCATAAATCCTGTCTGTTGCTGCAGCTCAAATTAATTTACGTGTTGCGTCTCCTCGCATCCTTTGAGAATTTAATTATCTCGGCAAACAGGCTCTGGGTGTGTTGAATATACATTCTATCAACAGAGTTGTACTGGAGCCAAAACAGTACAGAGACATGTTGTTTCATTCTGACTCTTCTGTGTCGTTCCAGGCAGTTGCTTGCCATGAACATGAGGACAAAACTTTCAAAAGAAAGCAGGAGACGAAGCAGGGATAGCATCGTTGCGTGTTGAGTAACCCAGCGCAAAGGCAGCCACTGAATGCCACCCAGCGGGTCCATCTATTCCTTAGCTAGAGCCTCCTCTTCACTTCCCTGTTAGCACACTTGATCCGAGTCAATCCAGAAGCCTAAGTGCTCTGGATTTCTGAGAGTAGCTTTTATCAAATGGGGGCTGACCCACTAAGTTGACAGTCACCCTGTCATAAGTGACAGATGGATATCAAACTGAGTTCACATCAGGTCGACCGAGGTGGATTGAGGACACTTCCCTTGACCCAATCAGTCACATTCAGAAAGCTTTGAAGTGGTTTGTATTAATGTGAATGGTGAACTGATCAGGTTTATGTCATTAGCATGGCCTGGACCTCAACAACAATACAGAGTCTTGTTAGAGCTGACAGGGGAGTACGCTCACATTCTGGTTGTCTCCATATTCAAACACACACATTAGTTAGGTCGCAACCAAGTGGCAGTCAAGCCATAGTCAAGACATCTTATTTTTAAAGCCCAAAATCACAAATTTGCCTCAAAGGCCTTTACAGTCTGTACAGCTTACAATACCCTCTATCCTGAGACCCTTGATTTGGATAAGGAAAAAAGGACCCCAAATAAAAAGGTTTACCGGGGGGAAAAAAACCTTTAATGTGGACCTGACCTCTCTACAGGTGAGCAATCACACTGTATCAAATAAATTGATTGGATTAAATCAATTCAAATGACTGTAAAAAAAACAAAAAAACAGTCAAATTTAGGATTATAGCAAATGGTGTTTGGGACTGAGCCATGGAACTTTTGCCAGGTTTCCATCCAAATGTAGCTCAAATTTTAACCAAATATGCGTTTTGTTATATGTATGTGCGTTTCCATCTGCTACTGTTCTGCAAATATTAGGAGTTGGGAGCATCGAGATAAACAGTTGGTGACGCTAATTCTCCAGTCTCCAGGACGCTGCAATGAGAATGGAAATATGGCATTTATGTATGTTATTTATTTGAGGAAGGTTACAGTCTCCTCATCGCTCCACCGAGATTTGATGGGAAGAGGAAGCTTCAGTGGATGTTTAAAGCATTTATTTCTGGTCAATACACGAACTTTACCACCTCAGTCAAGTGTAAAAAGTGTTTTTGCGATATAGTTTTCTTTTTTTCTTTTTTTTTTGGTGTTTCCACTCAAGTTTGTCATGAGCACTTTGAAGAGGCGCATATAAACAAGTTGATGGAAACATACACGTAGCGGTATAGTCTTATCAGAAAGTAAAATTGTTGGAGGTCAGGCTGGTTTGTGAAAATGTGTGTGCTTCTAAGATCCACTGTCACGTTTGCAAGCTTTCATCTGATTTCTGTTCATATGTATTTTTAATGTTGTTTTCAGTTATTTTCAGGTGGGTGTGTTTAAAGTTGGGGGTTTTCTAGTAGTTTGTAGCAAAAATCATCTAAATTGATTGAATAACATAAAATATGGAAGATACACACTCTTACACAATGAGAAACAGATTTCAGGCTGTTTCTCACATGAATTTTTAACTGAAACTGTGTCCTTTTAGGTGGAAGTCATCAACTTTTAAGTTGAGTTAGCAATACATTGTGCCTTTACTCATTTATCTTTTATTGCATATTGATTTCCCCCATGTGGTGGGTGGGAGAGACTCGGACATGTTTCTGTAAATGAATACCTTTCCTTTCTGTTGTTTTTGAAAGGGCAATTCAAATATTAAATCAGGTTTGAGTGATGTACGGGAGTTGAAATATGGCAATAAAAGAGTTACAGCTCCCTGTCATCTTTGTTTTGACAGACGATCCCTCCATAGCACACACACGCACATGCAAACAGCCCGACAAACAGATACACACTCACGCTCACAAAGTCAGCATGATTCGTTGGGGATTTTCTCACAAATCGGCCCCCTAAAGGGAAAGAGGCCGGCATAAATCAGCTAGTGTCAGGGCTACAGACACCCACGGCTCCTTATCACCACACGCAGGCGGACACACTCACAGATTGATAGGTAGATAGTTGGTCTGACAGGCAGGGCGACAGGCAGCCAGGTAGAGAGGCTTACAGAAGCATGCACACAGGGTGGAGGCAGGCAGAGGGAGGCAAAGGCAAAGATCGACAGGAGGAGGCAATAACACGGGGCAAAGGCAGTGATTACAAGGACACTGGTCACAAGTCTCACACTTGATATTAACTTGATGATCCTCATAAAATTCTTATTATCTATAACCTGTTTCATGTATTTCTCAGATTTAACACAACAGGAAGTACAGCTTACAGCCAGCTCATGAAATCATTTTACATTTGCTGTTTAAAAACACCATTTGTGGGCTATGTGGTTCGTTCCTGGTGCAGTGAGGCAATGAGACAATGCTCTGAGGACGGTCTGTGGCCGAACCGCGTCAGCAATGATGCTACATTTTAATAAAAATGTAACGCTCTACAGGCTTTGTTTGCTTTGATGGCTACGTTAACTCCGTCGAAAACGACTTTTCCAGATGACTCTTTTTAAAATGAGTATCTTGTGTAACAGGTCTTAGATATGCACTTGACGGCTGCATGCATGACATCATGCTTGTCAACGTCCTCACAGGTTGATGATCCATGTAGAAGACGTGGAAATAAGGAAACAGCACAACAAACGTAGCTTATCTCATGTAACATCTGCTTCCATTGCCGGAGTGTGAACTTTCCCAAATCCAATAAAGAGCTTGACAGAGCTGCTAACGTTAGCATCCAGGATCGGCCTCCACAAGTGGGGAAATACTACATAGTACTAGTGCTACTCGTGAACAGTTTAGTCCGTTCATTACATTACTGCTTTTGTGTTTCTGGTTTTGGAAAGGATAAAAAAAAAGACCACCACCTTCTCAGTTCTTTAAATACAGAATACTGCTGTTACTACAGCTCCATGCACTGCAGTTGGAGAAATCCAGAGCTTGACAGGCCTGCTGTGCTTTATTACTGTTACTATTGCCAATTGCCAGAGAGGGAGAGGTTTAGTGAACAGTCAACTGCAATGCAAAAACACAAGTTCTATTACCGTGGGTGCAGGTGGAATTTGAAAAGCAGGATCATGTGCAAAAAGACTTAAACAAAGCAAAAGGCCTCACAACATTTACAGTATGTGGCGCTCTCCTCCCTCCGATCTGTATCGCTGTATGGATCTAAACAGACAAAGGCTTGTATTACTGTCAGAGAGCATTTAGGACACACTGTATCATACACAGCTATGTTGGGTAGCAGTGCCAAACTCCATTTGTTTCCACCCATCAGAGTCTACTAGAGCAATACTAAGCTGGTGTTCCATTTCATGGGCTTGTCTGTTTTGGGTCATGCACCAGAAGCAAAATGCTTTGCCTACACAGACAGCAGATAACATCTCTGATCCCATTATTTACTCTGTGGAAGACTTAAACATTCCCTGTGGTGGTTTTGTTTTTTTTGTTTTTTTGAAGGGGGGGGGTCTTTTTAAAATTCTATTTCCACCTGGTTACTCTAGGGGGGGTATCAAGACACACTCTTTCTTGTAGTTCACAAACAAGCACAACCTTGAAATGACTAAATACGTGGCATCACCCTAGAAATAACAGCTATCCACTTGAGATCAAAGAAAATGAAACCATAGAGTGATTCAGAGTAGACGTTTCAGGGAGGAAACAGAGGGAAACGTGCACACACAGTGCTGCCGAGTGAGTTTGATGTCTTCTCACACACGAAAACACAATAAGAATAATATTGTGATATATTTTTTTTAGAAGCTTTAGAGTTGCGTCACAGGTCTCCTAGCAACCATGCCTGGTGTCGTGGAGGTCCACTGGAGATCCGGCTGTGCGCAAATAATGAGTAACAATCAGAGAAGTAAAAAACATTTTGATTCAGTGTGGGTGTAGGTAAATTGAGGAACACTGAAAGTATAAGTGAAAAGACTGATGGTGTTGAACACATTTACTCACTCACTCACTCGCTCAAACTAAACTACACAATGTCTTAAGCTGTAGTTTCGACCCCCAAAACACTTAAAGTTGCAGCTCACTTTATATAGCAGACTAATTTAGAATAGCAACAAATGTTAACAATACTAGCAGCGAGTGGTTGCTGATATGCCACTAGCTTTTGTTGATTGCATCATTTATTAAAGCTATAATACTTAAATCTGAAGTGATTTTTTGGCCACTTGGGGGCAGCGCAACCACATGTAAACATAACGTTGAGATATTATCATATTGTGTCATTTGGGGCTGGGCATGTGGCGCGCAGTCGGTTTATCAGAGTTTTTTTTAGCAGAAGACAGCGGCCTTCTGCTGCTGGAAACAACGCTGATGAGAATGGTGACACTCAATCAAAACAGTAAAGTTGCTGGCCAGAAAACCAAAACAATGAGCTGAAAGACGCTAAAACGCTCTGTAGAGCTGAGGGGAACTGCAGAGTCGGGTGTTAATTTTCTGTGTGTTCGCCACTACACGCGACACCTTTCACATTACAGGAAGCCATTTGAGTGACTGCTTCTATAAAAATATGGATTAGTGCAGCTTTAATATAGCAGGCTAGTTTGGAAAAGCAGTGAATCTTACTGCTAGTGGGTGCTGGACTACCTCTAGCTTCTATTCATGCCTTGATTGACAGCGTTAACAGACCACAGGCTTAGGTTAGCCAGCTAAGACGCAACTTTGAAACACTAAATCATCAGGGTCATGCTGTGCACCATCAATATGGCCACCATTCAGAGAAACCACTGACCTTCAAACTCCTATTTATCAGGATTATGTACATGTCATGCCGAAAAAATTTTAATGTTTTGGCTTAGTGAAATATTGAAAGATACACTGATCCTCTCTCTCCATCTCAAAAACTCTCACACACACATGCAGTGCATGCAGAATGCACACAAAACACACATTTCCAGCCTTGTTGCTCTTTTTCTCACATGCCTGAAATGAGAAACACTACGTGCAAGAAATCTCTACACAAACACGAACACGAACATTACATTTCGCTGCAGCTTCCCACACTGCTTCCATCCAGCATTTAGGGAAGTATTGTAGAGGCCCTTCTCAAAATAGTTCAGCCTGCTTTAGCTTCAAAAAGACGAAGCGCAAATGAGCAGAAACACCAGTCTCCCCACTAAGAGTCAGGTGTGCTGCACACTTCAAAGTCAAAAGGAGTCGTGAATCCGGTGTGCCGATTCAAACTTCCACATCTCGATAATGACCTCACTCTCCTACACGATTACTCATCATTCATTCAGCCACTGCTGTGGTGGGAAGGTAGTGCTGGCTTGTGGATCCGAGGCTCGCAGAAGGTGATGGGGGGGCGGGAGGTTTGCGTGAATGAAAGCGATTTGGAGTAGTTTGGAGAAGACTTCATGATGCCCCCTCAGAATAATAGTCAGTTTAACTTCCATGTGACGTTTGCCTCGCTATGTTTGGCTTCATTAGCTCTTTTTTATCTTTAGTTTAAATACGGTGTGATTGCTGCTCAAGACTCTTCTGTGTGACTTCAGTTCGATGCTACCTATTATTACACAGTGAATTTCACTCCTAATGCTTTATGTCAGCCTGAAAGGGTGATAAACTCTATTTATGCAGCTCAATTTGGGTGTGTTTACCCTCTGCTCTAAACCCAAATACTTTCTTAGTTAAAAATGTATACTTATACTACATATATATCTCCCTCATTGAAGAATCCTAAATCTATGAATATGCAAATTATGTTAATTTCAAAAGTTTAACTCATGGACACACATGTGAGCACAGAGAAACTTTCCTCATTCAGCAGATGAATGTGACTAGTGTCAAACTTTGCACATACGTCATTCTGCACAGTGAAGCTGAAACATCCAGATGTTGTAACAATAAGCAAAACGCGTTTCTGATTGGAGGGGGGCTTTAAATAAGGAGTCTAGTGGGCCCCATTTGAGACATTTTTCAGGCAGAAATGCCAATCATTCGTTGGTTCCATTCGTTGGTCAGACAAAGCAAGCACTTCGAAGACAGTGAAAAGCAATTGTCACTATTTTCTCACATTTTATAGACTAAATTGTTGTCAGTCAAGGGAATTACAGTCAGTTACAGTCGTTGCAAGCCTAATATTTTAGTAGTTTTTATTCATTTGTTGATATTAGCTGCTGTAATATAATGTGACACAGTTATACAGCACAATTTAGAATAAGGGAACCAGTAGCTATCAAGTGTCTTGCTTTGCTAGATATTTTTTGTTACTTCTCCCAGATTCCCAGCTTGTCGCACTCTGAACATGTAAATCAAAGATCTTCCACTGTCTGCCACCGTGACCTTTTTTTTTCAGGTCAATAGGATATCATTGCTAATCTGTCAGAGAGAATTAAAGCTTTAAAAACCTGATGATAGAGAAGATAAGGGCTTCAGCACACGGGGGCCAGAGAACATTAAAGATGGTGGCTCGTGATGACACAACACATACCTTCATCGCAGTGGCACCAAATCAGAGAAATACAGCGAAAACCTTTTACCGCGTCTGCGCGCCCACATTCTGCCGCTCCATTATTCAGCGCTCTTCTCAGAAATTGGCGACAGTTTGAGAACTAAATATACCTTCTCTTTTTCTCTCTCTTTCCCTTCAATTCTGCTTGACTGTACAGTTGTTTCATGTGAAGGCTCTGATTTTTTTTTGAAGCAGCTGTGCATTAAGCCAGCTGTGCAGTGATGTGCTCCCGAATGCAGCACGCAAGTGGAAATAAGTCTGTAGAGGCCACAGGTTTCTCTGTGGGCCCTCTAAATGCACAATTATTCAGTCAGTCAAAACGGTGACCAGTGTGTGTGTTTGTATATGTAGCTTTATGAGAGACTTGTACTTTATTTTCCTTAATGTTTGAATTTTGATTTTTAGAACACTGTGAATGGGAATAATCCAATAAGCTTCCTCCCGGTTCAGATAACATAATGTCTCTTCAATTCATCAAACCCTCCACTTCAGACTTCACAAATTTAGTCCATTGAATTACAGGAAATCACATTTTCCTGCTCTACCCTCTTATGTCGTTTTCAGCTTTTTCTACATGCATTTGGGCAAATTGTAAAATATTTTTAAGTTACTTAGGACTAGATTGGGCTAAAATAAGCCCTAAGGAAAGTGCAGAAGCTTTTCCCTTTTCAATTTAGGTAAATGTAAAACTGATATTTCTAAGGTATTGAGTGCCCTGGAACTTTTCAAGTCCCTTTGCAGCCAGTATTACCACAACATCATCCTCCCCTGCAACATTAATGTTGTTCTTAAGTAGCCAAGGAAAGTGCTTGTCCTCAGATAAAAGTGTTTTTTTCCCCCCCTGAAAAATAGATTGCTGTGCAAGCACCGAGCCATTTACATTTCACTCAAAAGCCCCACTTTTCCAGAACCCCTTCCTGTATTCTTTCCCCTGTTTTTTTTATTGTATTTTGGATAAAAATACATCGTCAAAAGTGTGAATCTCATCCAGTGAGTTTATCCAAAGCTGTGCTTACAATTCTATCTGCAGACAGGAAGGGAGATATTCCCAGCAAAGCTATATGGCCTGTAGGAGACTGTTGTGTAAATACAGACATGAAGACCAATGCTGTCAACTAACAAACTAGCAGACTGGTGCTTAATTTCCAAGTCTGAATGCATCAACATCAAACAGTTCTTTAATTGACTTAGAATCACACTAAATGTAGAGCATAGAATGGGAAAGGGGATATTATGAGCTGTCAGATTGCATTCATCACGTTCTTCTTTCTTTTCTTTTTTTCACTCTGGGATTTGTACGGACAGTTGAGGCGCAGGCTGAGAAACCTGTGAGGAATCTGAGGTGGGGATCCAGAAATTCCCACAACCATTCACGTCAGTGTGTGAAATGTCATGGCACATGAAATTGCTAAACCCCTCCCCTGAACAGCGACTGTCCAACCATAGCATAGCAACTGTAGCAAGGCATGGCAGGCCTCTCAAGCTTTGGATTGCATTTGCATTCAAAGAGTTGTTTTTTTCTTTTTTTGTCTTTAGCCTTTCCAAAACCAAAAACACAAGAGCAAAAGTGTAAGCAATGCCGCAATCGTTAGCATGTCCAGCTAATTAGCTTACTATCGACAGTGGTAACTTAGTGTTAACAGTACTTAAAAGTTGGTCCGGGATACTACCAGAGTTTAGGCTAACGTCAGCAGCTCTGTTCTGCTCTTTATTGAATTCTTCTTTTGTTTTTTACTTCTGTGGTTATGAGTGTTCTACAGTATTCTGATACTACGTGGTACAAGTGTTTGTCCACTACTTTAAAGTCAAAACTGCTCCACCAAATTAAAATCTGCTCAAAGATTGTAGGCCAAACCCTTGAGAAACTCTATGAATCAGCCTATCATAATAACATATTAAGGTTGGCTAACAACATTGTCTCTGACCCCAACCATGTTCTGAACAGTGAATACAAATTGTTACCATCAAACCAGAGATACAGGGTTCCACAATAAGGTTAGACTGAAGTGCTCTTTTGTGCACCAGTCAATCCTAAAATTAAATATGGAGCTTAATCCCAGATCATCGACTGTATGTTGAAGGGTCTTGAATATTTGTCTTTTGTGATTGTAATGTTGTGTTAAATGTATGTATCTTTGTACCTTGTCTTAATTTTTGTCTTTTTTGTGGGGTTGCAAATGGGGCTGCTGTGACACAAGAAAAATTTCAGACTTGATCTGACAATAAAATACTATCATTATCATCATCATCATCAAAATGTTGAATTTGGGGAAGTTGACTGTTCAGCAACCTCAGCCAACATTACCTGAGATGGCGTTACGATGTCCAAAAACATGGGTTAGTCCCCATCCTAAAAGCTTTCTCTCTTCTAACATTAAAAGTAAAAACAAATAGTTTGAAAATATGTAAACCAAGCAGCCAAACCAGGATTAGTTTGAAAGAAATAACATTTTTCCCTCTCATTATAATACTAGGACTAACTACAGTAGCTCTATACTACAATACAAGAATAATGCTTCCTCTCTATTTCCATATCTTCTACATGGATCATCAACTGGTGAGATTGTTGACTTTTTCACATGCAGCTTTAGCCTCAGTCTTTTAGCATGATATTATGTACGTAGCCATCAATTTACAGTAGGACCCCTTTACAGGGCTCTTTTTTTAAAACGCATCAGCTTGTAACAGTATAAAGTCTGCCATAGACAGCATTTTCAACCAACTACAGCTAACTACCTTGCTACAGTTGATGAAATATTCCAGTGAGAGTTGTCATTTCAGCTGCAAAATCGATGCTAGAAACGAGAACCCTGTTTTTGGTCTACCTCTGTTCGAAATCGAGGACTCATTGTTATTACCAAATTACCAGCAGTGGTGGTAAATCTACCGCTATTATCATTGTAAGCTGTGTATGTGCCAGCAACTTAAAGCTTGACGGGCGTAGCTACAGTAGCTAAGGGGGGCGGGGCTTAACAAACAGTCAATAATCACTCAGGTTGGAAGTGAAAAGGGATCTCTTCACCTCTCCTTGAATATTGGGGGTTAAGGAGCTGCTGCCTCCCTCCACTCTTTCTATTTGCCTTTCCTCTTCTGCATCCCATTTCTTCCCTCCCTTCTCCCCGTCATTCCAACAGTCAGATGGCTCGTGTGAGTGAGTCCCAAGCGGCCAGCCAGCCGGGCCGCCCAAAACTTGTGACTAACCATGTTCTTCAAACATCATGCCGCAACCAAAGCATGGCAGGATGACAGATAGTCCCTTCAATGTATAGTGACAAACAAATTAGTGCAAAGATGCTTCTCGCTGCATACCAGATGTGTTGGGCTCTGTGGTATGGAACAGCCGATGAAAAACTGTCCACGTCCCATCTGTGCTTTGCCGCGACCATCGGTGCAGCAATTTGTGCTGAACAAAGTAGTGCAAACAGCCAGCCTGATTATATGTGTCATAATGTGAGGCATAAAACACTGCTGGGGGAAGATCACACAGAAGCTGGCAGGTTTATTTGATGAGAGGAGAGGGAGGAATTGAGCAGAAAAGGACAGGATGTAGGTGAAGTAATGAATGGATAGAGGGAGAGGTGACTGGCTGATAAAAGGGGAAGAACGAAAAATGGGGGAAATAAAAGTGGGAGATACAAATTTCTTTCAGCTCTCCAAACGCATAAATTGTGGTTCATATTAAGTTGCACCAAAAAAAATCACACTCCTTTCAGCTATTTGTCTCCCTCACACCTTCCTTCTCCTCAGAGTGTTGCTTTCCAGTTCCTGCCGCCGTCCAGGCTTGAGCTGGTGACTGCAGGGCTGTGACACGAATGGGCCAATTTGTATCTAACCTCACACCTACCTATTGACTCCCACACACTCCGAGATTGGAGACTACACGCAGGGTCACATCATCATCTGAGTGCCGTGTCAGCATGGTTGTGCACTTACTGGGGAGACAGGCAATAAGCAACACAATGTTTTCTCTATTCTGAGTGCACTGACAGGGCAGGGTTTCAGCTCTGAGCTCACAAATACGATGAAAGTTGAGAGAACACTAAAAAGGGCTTCAAAAGTCAAACTAGAGTAGCATTTGATATTCATGCTTTGTATCTGCGCCGATGACAGCGCTGTGCGGCGGCGGGCTGCACGAGGAAGTATAGCTCTCTGACAGAAAGAGGGATAACTGTAGAAAGGAGATGAGCACCAACACACTGAGAGGCAGAGACATTCCTGACCTGCTTAGTGTCATTACACCGCAGACTTATCTCGCTCGCTCTGCCTTGTAAATACACTCGAGTGCTTGTTATCAAACGAGCAAGGCGACAAACCTCATCCAGGTTTGAGTCCTCGGCTTCCTCTGCATGCTTGTAAATGAGTCATTCTCATGGATGACAGCCTACATTAATATTCTGTTAAAGAGGGAAGCGAGCGCGCATTAAATCCGCCACTTATCAGGTAGCGATCGTGATCTGTGTAGAACTTTGAAAAAAAAAAAAAGTCATGCCTGTTTGCTTTTAATTGCCACAAGGTATTCGGGGGAAGGATGGCGACAGCATATGGGATTTATTTTGCGTATTTCTATTCCTCCTCCATCTCCGGGCTGCACTGACATTTCAACTTCATTTTTAGGATGACATGTTGCTCATGTGTTTCTTCGCCTTCGCACTTTTCATAAAGGCCTCTTTGGCACTCTGAGGTACCATTGTTGAAATGCTGCTATTTTAGCGCTAAAAGCTTTTGTAGTCAAACGCAAAGCCGTCCAATGGCGACATACTTTCTATTCAAGGTGCAGGACAAACACGCAGTGAAAAATGCATCAAAAACCATACTTTTATACAGCTCAGGCATGAGATATGACATTAAAAAGCTTTTATGATGACAGTATTCTCAAGTCTTATCCCTGCATTGCGAGTAAGCGCAGCTCTCAGAGGTGAGTGCTTGTAGGAGATGTGAGCGGTGTTAGGCGGCGGCGGTGTGGTCGACGAGGCAGAGCCTCGGTGTGATCATAAGCCCCCGCTGTAGCATCGCACTGTCTGCTGGGCCTCTGTGACAATCCACAGCCGTCACACACTCTGAGCAGGTTCCTCAATGACACTCAACCATGGCAAGTCGCCTCTCAGGAGCATAAGAGTGTACTCTGTGTCTCGCTGTCAAAATGGAATAGCAAAAGAAGAAAAAAAAGTGAGAGAAAGTGGCATCAAATTTTCCCCTGTGCCACAATATGATTAAGCAGTTCAGTGTCCACTGGAGTTCTTCTGCTTATACACCCCACAGTGGAATACATTGTTGTATTCTGTGGCCACCTCAGTTTCACTCTGAGTAAAGTAGCCCTCGCTGCCAGCACTGCCTATGAATTCAGAAAGGCTCTGCTTAAATCTTATCTTTGATTGTATTATATAGTGTAGAACAGCAGGGCCCAGCTGTGGTATTTTCAGCATTAAATAGTAATAGAATACAGCAAGCAGTACAGGATAATGAAAAACCATGTGAAGAAAGACGGAAATATTTGACTTAAAGTAGCAAAATGAAATGGAATTACGTCAAGATACTACACATATCCTGTACAACATGTTTTGGGAGTGCCCAGTGATATACGGCACAGTGTTTCACCTTTATTCTCTCAGATCATTTAGAGATGGCGCTGCTTGATTGCTTCTTGGCAACACAAGTGTTGTGAGATTAACCTACTCACAAAAACAAATGTTTTTGGCTTCTTTAACTGGCACCGAAACCTGCCTTCCTTGTTATCTAGATCTCTTAATTGTGGAATTCTCCAAAGCACAAGCTTCACAAAGCTCATGCTAAACATGTGACTGCATGACAGCGCGCCAAACAGGCCATCAGAGATTTATTTTGAATGTTTGTTTATTTTATTTAAGAAAGGGACCATGCACGTTAATTAGCACGAGCACTTAGGTCCATCATGTAAATGTGCCAGATTTAGCCATACAGGCTAATTTTCATCAGCAGTCCGTGGCAGGTTGATGGCATATAAAAAACATTAAAAGAAAACATACCAAATAGCAAGATAATTTTGGGAGTTTTGCAAATACATTTTAAAAGTGCAGCTTACAAAATTGTCTGTCTCATCCTTGTTATTTACTTCCCTTTCTGTCCGTTTAATTGTTTTTTTTCCCTAAATTTGTGGTTTGTTCCTTCATAATTCTTTTTTGTGTCGGATTATCTGTAATTAATATTTTAGAAAGTGAAATAAGGTATTATTTGCAAACAACATATCAAAAGAGAAAAAATTAGATTCACAAAGAAAACTGTGAATTTCAGAGTTTAATCACTCTCAGTCTCAAAGGGTGTCACACACGTAGTTTTTAACACGATTAAATGAAAAGCAATATCTGCCAACCTCTCTCCCTAGATGAGAGCAAGAAATTACAGCACATAAACAGAAAGTGAGACATTTTCCGAGAGGCATCAATATGAATACCTCATGTGACAACATACATATGATGCAAATGATGTGTGTGCACAGTCCAAACTGCAATATACTGTATTTTCATGAGCATTGAGCGCATTTAAAATGAAAAGCTATAGGTGAGAAAGCTTATATTACTCTGTGCACAACAGAGCATCTGCTCAAAAAGACAATATTCACAATGATGCACACAACATGCAGGGTCAGCGTCTACAATGAAGACTCTCTGTCCTTGGCATTCATGGCCAGGGGAGCGAATGTAAAGCAGATGGCCGGGCTACTTTGCCCTCACTGCCGCTAATCAGGTGCTAAATAGCCATCAGTCTGTGCTAACACATCCCCCTACCTCTTTTTTACTCCCTCTGTCCTCTATGAAAGGATAGCTCCAGTTATTTCATAGCATACATAACTTCAGTATGTCTGGAACAACATTCACCAATAGAAACTTAAAGACAAGCTGCACCCCTAAACGTGATTAAAACACATCCTTCATCCTTGTCACACATTTGTGTTGACAGGTGGGAGATACCGGAGCCTGAGGAAAGATCCGCATCCTGTTAATAATTATCACTGGGCGGTTGATGTGAACAGGTTTCCCCAGCTGACAGTTTGTCAGCTTGTTTGTCACATAACAGTCAATGTACTGTGTATGGAGGTATGAGAAATGACACATGTAATCACAATAATCATGTTTGAATATGCAGAAAATCCTGTGTAAATGGGTCTCATGGCAGTGTGAGTGTCATTTATGGTTTTGTTGTTGGAGCTAACTTTAGAGCTGAGCTGTGTAGTTAAAGCTCTACAGCGACGTAGGAGATGAAATTTAAACGCTCCCTACCTTCTCAGTGCAGTCACAGTCCTGCACCACTAAGTGTCCTGAAACTACGTGCATCTACGGCTCTCTCGCTTGCGTCTTTTCCTCGCATCTTAGCCCCACCCACTGAGGACACAAGGTGGACATGCAAGGAAAGAGGAATCAAGGAAACGCGATTTTAGGGAAATGAGGCGTTCTTTTCTCGCGGGCGTCATCTGAAGTTAGTGAGGAGCGAGCATACAGACAAAAAGGTGGAGAGGACACTTCAGTCAGTGTCTATTTTTACTTTGCTTTTTGCTCCGAGATCAGACGTGAGAAGTGACAGGAATCGGGTTTTAAGTGCTGCGGAGAGACAATGCAGCCTCTCATTTAGTGGCTCAGTGGCTTTCAATCTGAGGCTTGCAGGAAGACACTGAGTGAGAGATGGAGACAGGAGAGAGAGAAAGGCAGGTGGTGCAGAGAGAGAGAGAGAGAGAGAGAGCGAGAGAGAGAGTCAATGATTTCCCCCAGCGCCTGTTTCAATAGTGTCTCCTGTCGCTCATCTGACCCATTCGTTATGCTGAGCCATGGGGAAATCTGATTGGGCTCATTACCCTCTCCTCAGAACTGATACAGGAAGTGCAAGGAGAGAGAGAGAGCTCTCCAGCTCATTGTGAATGGACACCATCACCAGTGTTGTCACTATCAGGAGTGTATGGCCATCTGCCAAGGCTCTCCCTATCTAACCTGGCTCTCCTCTGCCTCCCTGCCTTTGTGCGGTGGAAACAAATGAGCGTCGTCTCCTCTCACCGTGTCCTGGTGCAGTGGGGGATGGACTTAGCGAGCCAAGACTATTGGCATGCATTGTCTCATCCAGTCGGCTGGCTGGCGAATAAGAAGGGATGGATGACAGATACCGTGAAGGGCGTGTAAGGTAACGGTGTCCACATCAGCACTGGTGATTGGTGGTACATTTGATGAACCCTGCACCGGGCAGGTTTTTCCCTCCAGCCTTGAAGTGAGGCTTTAACAGAGAAGATTGTAGATTCACCTTATTAGCCCAAATGGAATTCTGACATCATGTAAGGGAGGATGTTACTGTACAGGGGAGGTGACAAATATGGCCCCACTGCAGACAGTTTAACCTCTTTATCACCACTAAGTAACACACACAAAGAAGAAATTTAGGTCTGAGGGATGTATTTACTGACAACACATGATTTCTATGTAAAGGAGCTTTCAGGTGGTCTAACAGTCTGGCGGCCATATGGACTTCCTCGACAGCATTGCAGTAGCTTTGTTAACAGCTGACAGTGTTTATAAAAGGCAAGACTGTGTCAGAGGAATGCAACCCACGGTAAACAAACTCAACCTCATTGTCTGTACATAAAATGTACATAAAACATAAATTAACATAAATCCGACAACGTTCATATTCAGTTCATCTCTTTCGAGTACTCTTCTGTCCTCAACCAGCTGATGCTTAAACTCCTGGCACAAACATTCTGCTCTTTTTTATGTGGAATCTGGCCTCATTATTATCATACTATGTTTACTCCTAAAGGCTCAGATAACCAGTTTAAGGTGTGGGATTTATTGTACTCACAGCTTGTATTACTTCTCCCCAGATCTTTTCAAATTAGTTAGTTTATTATTTTCTATAGCTATCGTCCTTTCTGTAAAGCTTGATTGTATAGTTCCCAATAAAATTATATATAATAATATTTAGACGTGTCCTGGAAAGAACTATGTGATTTGGTACTAATTATAGGGAAGATAGAGACAGTTTTCAATTGGTACATTTCCATTTAATTAATTCCAATTAATTGCGAGTGTAACCTACAGAGACTTGTAGCCAGTGCACAGTAGGTCAGCTATACATGTCAAAACGTACATACATGCCAATCTATAGCCAAGCATACAATTAAAGTTTCCAATAATGAATGAATAATGAATGAATATTTGCTTTGATATAATGGAGAAGTTTCCATTTTACCTATAATTACTGTAGTGCTAAATTGCATAATTATTTCCAGGAAACTTCCTTATTAAACGAAGTCCTCACATTTCCAACAGGTCATTGGTGTCATTTGGGACTGCTGATATGCACAGCTGCTGAACTTAACACCAGGACAATCTTTTCTTGGAGTTTCGTACGAACAATACAACAAACCAGTTGTGTTACCGTCCCACAGCTTCAGACTGCGTGAGATCTCTGCGGTGTATTTTAATTTACAGGGCTGAAAATATGCTGCGTCTCTCTGGGAAAATCAATCACACCGCACACTGTAAACCACGAACAAAAAACTGCCTCTGACGTTACACACAGCTCACTCATAAATCAGGGTGAAGTGTGTTTTTGCCGGCGCTTCATAAAGCTATCAAAAAACGATCAGAGGTGGCATTTCGAGGATGACCTCTAAACTGCACTGCTTACCACTGCGCAGTTGATTCAGCATCAGTTATTGAAAACATGATGATATTTTCTACTCAATAGCTACTTCCTGAGACATTTGAAATGAACTGTGGTCCATTGAAAGTGAGAAGAATTGTTTTTGAGGGTTACTTTGAAATTATTCAGACCTGAAGAGCTCTATACAGAAAAGCTCTATTCTGACTGTGAACTTTGTCATCTAAATAAAACTCCTCTGAATACAGAATAAAAGGGCCCATTCAGGCTTTTATGTAGCACAGTGATGTGTCCAACACAGCAGCATGCGTTGAAGGAAGTGCATAGAATTAGTTCCCTCTTTACCAGGGTGGAAAGAGTACTAGAATATTTTACTCAAGTATAAGTACTGTTACTTTAAAGACATTCTGCCTAAGTAAAAGTTAAAATAAATGACATCTTATTCACAGACTCTTACATTTACACCTTGTATTAATAATCGTTCTCGTTATCTGATCCTGCCCGCTTTCTGGTTGGATCTTAATGTACAAATTGGTGAGGAGGCACTGGCATTTGTTGACAAACATGGCGTGTTCCAGGTTATGGGAACCAATGCAATGTGCGGGCATCATTCATTTTATGCGAGGAAAGACTTGCTTGCTACTGCTACTACTTGTAGCTTTTGCAGGGTGCCTTTGCTTAAGCTAGCAGGAAGAGGTGGAGTTAGGTGACCTTTCAGCTTCCTGGGCTTGCATTCGCACCTGGCTGAGATCTGATTTCAGCGTGAGCCGGACCACCCCCGGCCGTGGTCGATCTGATTACGTTTCGACTACAATGCGTTCTGCGTACATTTACATCTGCAGTAACTTTCTGCATTTTTCCTCGTCCAAACACAGACCACATGTTAATGATAATGGGGCTTTGGTCTGGTCTACCTCCTGGAAGTCTTACTGATTAGAAAGTTACATACAGCAGCAATTTTCACTGGCAGCTTCAAAAGGCAGGTGGCAGCATTTGGACCAACTAAACATACTTGCAACTAATTAACAAAAAACTTTTCATCACAGCCAAAATGATAAACTCTCTGGTCATATTTGGCAACCAGATGTAAAAACCTAACCGATTACCTGGATGAGCAGGATTTCTGTCGCTTCGATGCCCCCTTCTTAGATCTATATAGTGAAAGAGATCAATGGAATATCATGCAGCTGCTTGTGTGCTCTAAACCTGTAGATTCGAGTGTTACCAGCATCACCTTACTCCCTAAGGAGAATAAATTTGCTTATGCTGTTGCAGCTTCTGGTTTTAAAGCTCGTGACGTAGTGGACACACTGTGTTCATCTGTTTACACCAAGCTCTGGTATCTCATTGCCCGGTGGGCCCTTTGACTTGGCAGAAGCTGTTGAGTGGGTGGTTTAGACCCCTCAGCTAAACAGGATTATCAAATATACATTACAGGCATTTCAGGCCACTGTGTGAAAGCTCAGGCTCCTGTGTGTTAATTGCCTGTAATTTCATGCTTGATGTGAACACTTGTCTTTCACGCTACAAAGGAACTGGATACATTTTGTGTACAAACGCAAGAATGAGCGAAGATATGCTGCACCAGCCAATAGCCCCTTAAACACCCCTAATTTTGCCACTTTTGTAAACACACCAGACAGCCATGTTTTTTACTGTAAATGGGGCTTAAGGGGCTTTAAAAACAATATAGACTGATTTGAAAATGGTCTGGATAATGACCCCGTTGGCCGAGGGAGTCATTTAGGGCCAAATTGCTGCTTGTGTTGGGCTTTAGTCCGTAATTAGGTCAGAATGCAAATGCTTGTATTGTGATTTTGGCCCACAAGGACTAGCACAGCTCCAGCCTCAGTGTTTAGAGTGTATCCATGTGTGTCAGAGTGACTCATTGAGCCCCTCTAGTGCTGTTGATCTGCGAGGAGAGAGAGAGCACCGGGGGCTGAGCTCATTCACAACCTTGCGCTCTTATCAAAACATGTTTATTGCACTGTAATGTGGCGCCCCGTTTATGCAGCATTTAGCTCTCTGAAATTGTTGCTGCTGCAGGCCTGAATCTTGCTCTTGGACTGTGGTGGAGAGAGGCAGGGAGCTTGGAGGGCGCCTTGACCTCAGGCTCACCCTCTAACCTTCCACACACCTACATAAACTCATTCTGCCTCATTTTCTTCCTTTTGCTCTTCCATACTTCATCACCTCCCGCTACTTCTGTCCACCTCTGGTTCCTCCATCTTGTTGCCTCCCCCTTACCTTTCTCTTTTATTGATCATTAGCTGATGTTGGGAAGAGAGAAGGGGTGTAATTAAGGAGCCAGACTGGTCTGTCAATTCTACTCAGAGCTGCATGAGTGCACCAGACCGAGCGATGGCCCTAATAGGGCTTCATACTGTAAACAACACGCACACCTGGACAGGAGCAGGCCCCGGGGAGGAACAGGAGAAAGCCACTGTCGACAAGTTAGCTCTAATAAAGAAAGGAAGTTTATCAACCAAGATGTAGTGTGTGTGTATGGAAGATTAAAAATGTCAAAATGAAATCTAGTCAAACAAATAAATAAATTGATATACAATACACATGGTTATATACAGAGAGCTGCTTAAACCTGCCAATGCAAAGCATTTTCATTTGTTTTCGTGAGGAGGTACAAAGGAGCTTTTTCTTTTTTTTTGACGTGGAGGTGCATTGTCCATGCCAAAATGCAAAACAATCAACTGTCCAGTCACAGCATCAGGGTGTCTCGGTCTGTTTTTCATTTAATTATGAAACAATAAATGTATGCATATAAAGTTAAATACATATAACAATGAGCCTCTCAACCAAGATTCCTTCTTATGTGGCACGTACGAATGATTTAAGAGGATTTGGAGCTTTCACCAATTTTCTCGTAAGAAATTCATGAGTGGTCCAGATCTGTCGTCTCTACGGGAGTAAAAGACACTCATTTGACCTGAATTCATAATGCCTTCATCTGAATGAATTTAAATGTGATACTGAAATTAAGCGAAATGAAATACACAACTAAAGCTGAACTATGTAAAATTAATATTGTGTTCACCATGTCATCACCATCATGGCTTGCCAATTTTTTTTGTCTTTATGCAGGTCACTGTCCAGTATCATCTTCTGGTGCATCTAACATCACCATGTAACATCACCTACTGTAGGCTGTAATATTCTCTCATCTAATATCTCTGTGACTGTCACATAACCGCTTTGCCTTAGAAAGACGTTATTTAGTGTCTAACGTCATGTTCAGTCATTCCCTCTTTATTTCTGTCACAGCGCTACTCTGATGAAACGTCATCGACAGCTGTTCTATTAATATTATCTAATTGTTTTGGGTACTCTAATACCACTACTGACTCTGCTAAACTTGTTTGCTGATTTCCAACAGCAGGACCTGAAGCTCTGTGGTGTGAAATAACTCTTTTTACTCTTTGGCAACATTTTTGTGAATGAAACTTTCCCACAAACGGAGCGGAACAGGCAGCCTTATATGGCAATTTTAGGGGCGTTGATTATGCAAATGATCAAATCTCATGAGCACACATCTCCTTTATGACTAGTTTGCCCATGTACGAATTGTTCTTGCATGAGGCCCAATGTGTACTTTATTTCACTTAATTTCTTTGATTTTTTTTTTTTTATTGAGGCATTTTTAATCTTCTATATAAATGTATGTGTGTGTGTGTGTGTTTATGTGTGTGTAGGTTTTAGTTTGTATCCTTGTGGGCATGTATGCACTGTGGTCCATGCACTGGTGACAGAGGAACAGCCCTGTGTGCATACTGCTGCTCTCTTATGCACCGTCTCTGTCCCCGTGTTGGGCCGACGCTGATCCGCGGCTTTAATCGATAAAACTATCAAAACATCTCCGCCGCTGCCCTCTTGTTGACTCTGCGTGTCTCTTGTCTCTCCTCCAGAGAAAGTCAGTATGCTGTCAGCATTGATCGCTCCTTTCAAGTACATAAGCCCTGGGACCAGCAGCACAGAGGACGAGGACAGTTTAAGTAAGCTGCTGCCTCTTTTCTTTCTCTCTGTCAGCACGCTGCGCTAACTCCCTCAGTGGCAGGCTTAATATGGAAATGATCTCTCTGTCACCCACATAATTAATTATTTGGGAAATGGGCTATTTGATTACGTACGGGTGTCAGCTTGTGTGTTAAAATCTGTATTATCTTATAAAAGTGAGCTATTGAATATTAAATTTGAGTGTTCGTGATAAATAAGTCATTAGATAGGTACATGCACGCCTGCATACACTATCATCCAGAGCTACAATCTGCTTCAGCCCACCAGTGAATGTCAGCACTTGATCCCAGCCTCCCACTCCACCATTAACATTCTCGTGGCAAGATCTGAACACCCTATTTTTGTTCATTTCCCATCAGAAATGCAATACGCCACCACTTCCCCGTAACTAGGTTTGAAGAGCGTATCACAGCTGTTCAGACTTTGCTCTCACACAGGATAGAAGTGTGAAATAAAGCGGGCTACAGACATTTCATCCTTTCTTGGAATGTCTGCCTCTCGATGTGATCCCCACCCCCATTACAAATAGGATTGATGCTTTGCATTGGCCACAGGGACCAATGTTTCCCACTTACGACACAGATTCAGAACCAATTTGGAGGCAGATTACAGAATGATTTGGCAGATAACATCGCCATTTTTAGGGGATTTGTATTTGTATTTTAAAACACTTATATGTGATGGAGCCCTGTGGTATGAAGTGGGCTCAGCTCAGGGAGATGATTGTAGATTTGTTCATTACCATTTCATTGTGTATCAAGTGGCTCAATCTGCCTTGGGAGATTTTCTTTGATTCATTTTGTTCAGCTAGGATAAATGTGAGTGTCACACAGTAATGACTGCTTTTTCTTTTTCTTGTGTTGGAAGTATTTTTTTTATATATATCACTTTAAATTACATTGTTTCTGTTTTTGCTGTTTTTATTGCAGGTACCAGCAGTGCAGAGGTAAAGGAAAACCGTAATATTGGTAACTTGGAGGATCGCTCCATAGGATCTGCAGAGTGCCAGTCGCTGTTCTGTTCCGACTCTGCAAGAAGTGGGAGTTCTGGTCTGAAGAGGAAACGGCCACTGGAGGAAGACAACAACGGGCACTTGTGTCAACTCCGCCTGATCTATAAGAAACTGTCCTGGTCTGAGGCACCAAAGAATGCTTTGGTGCAGCTCAATGAGCTCCGGCCGGGCCTGCAGTACCGCATGGTGTCTCAGACGGGCCCGGTCCACGCTCCTGTCTTCTCCATCGCTGTGGAGGTGAACGGGCTGACCTTCGAGGGCACGGGCCCCACAAAGAAGAAAGCTAAGATGAGGGCTGCCGAGCAGGCCCTCAAGTCCTTCATCCAGTTTCCCAACGCTCCTCAGGCCCATCTGGCCATGGGAAACATCTCAAACCCTTCGGCTGACTTCACCTCAGATCAGGCAGACTTCCCTGACACGCTCTTCAAGGAATTTGAGTCCTCGCCGTGCTCCGACGGCCTCTCGCTCTGCAACTCAGCAGCAGAGAGCGAGCTGCTATCGAGCGAGCTGCTGAGACATGGACGGTTGCTTCGCCATACCTTGGACCTGATGGTGCAGGCTCAGCAGAGGCTGGGTGGGATTGTTCCAGAGCCAGAGGCCCCCAAGAGCCCCGTGGCGATGCTCAATGAGCTCCGGCCGGGCCTGCGCTATGCCTGCCTTTCGGAGCGAGCTGAAGGCCGACGGCTGCGTAGCTTTGTGATGGCGGTACGCGTGGACGGGCGGATATTTGAGGGCTGCGGCCGCAGCAAGAAGCTGGCCAAGAACCAGGCGGCCCAGTGTGCTCTTCAGGCCCTCTTCAACATCAGGACAGCCCCTGAGGGGAGGACAGGCCTCAAAGCCAGCAGGAAGAGCTGTCCTCATTTACCCCAGGTGAGTACAGACACATCCCCAGCGCCTGTCTTCTGCTAAGCTTCTTTGGCAGCTACTCCGCTTCCGACAGGGGCCTGTAATGACCAAAACAGCAGGCGTGCAGCAAAAAGCCAAACACCTTCCAACAAGTAATTAAGGAGGAAAGGAGATAGGAGCAAAAAAAGAGCGGGGATGGAAGGAGAAATGGTGGCAGCGCTGATAAAGATATGTGTAAGCAAGCTGGCCTTTACCTTGAGTCAGAAAACAGTGCATATAGTGAAAATACAGATGACACATTTGTGTGCTTGTGTTTGTGGGTGCATTCGTGTGTGTTCTGCAAAGCCTGGCTCTTGAGTAAACAATATCTGTTTGTTGGTCTATTTAAATAGAAAAGCATGTAAATGAAGCTAATTATTGTCCTTGTGCCTCTGACACGAGAGAAATCTGCATCGCACGCCAAATGAGTTTTTTTCAGAGCCTTATGTGTTTGTAGAGCTGTAATTGAGAGAGTTTTGTAATTTTGCAAGATCTCCTGTTTCCTCATGTGTGGCATCACAGTGTCTACAAACATTAATTCAATCTGTTGCCCAAAGGAGATAGAAAAGCAAAGAGCAAATCGACAAACAAACCACCGAGCCCAATCCCATGCTCATTTACCCAAATATGTAAATAGCAATCAGAGCGAGGAAACTAGTTTTTGAGAAACTTGAGGAAATTGGAGAGCCTAAAGACATAGTGGCTGGATTGGCTGGCACTTGTTGACAGCCATTTAAAACTTCATTTCAGCAGAAGAATTCCATCTAAAATATAACTGCCCTGAGTAGATAGTCACACTGATTTTAGTTGTTTACTATTGTTTGCGCAGAGAAACACCTTATATCAGTGATGTCCTGGTGTCTGGCATACTGGCAGCTGAAAGTGACACTTTAAATTTTCCCTCTACTGTCCTAATACAACACAAAAGCCTGCAAAGCGCCACACTCTTGAAGTCTTGAATCGAAAAATTAAGCCGTACACGTTCAAAGCGTCCTTTCCCTAAAGTCTTTCCTTGAAGCCTTCTGTCGACACGCACGCCACCATATTGTGCTTCGGCGCATCCAGTAGGGTATGTGTCGTATTAACATTCTTTTCCAGGCTTGAAGAAATAAACTGGCGAGAGTGTCCTTCCCCAGAGCACGACATCAACCCAACAAACCTGCACATGTTTGCCTGGGAGAAACTTTTTCTTTTTCTCCCTGCTGCCACGGTGTCTAAAAGGATTTTAAGAGGATTTGCCGCACCCGTTTAGTTCCAGAAAGCACCCGCTTGTGGAATTTCTTGAAAGTCAGCCGTGCTGTCTGCCTGACTCTAGAGGCGTTTTATTTTCATTGGCAAAGGACAAAAGCGCACATACAATATGTATGCATGCATGTATGTGCGCGCGAATAATCATGCGACCAGGCGTGTGTTCGTGGGTATGGTGCGTTACATGTCTGAACTGTGGCGTAATGCAAAACCCTCCAGCTCGCGTACACTCTCTCTACGTTCGCATGTGTATCAATCTTCTTGCCAAGCCCTGATTGCACGGGCAGTGGTTGACTACACTGCAGATGTGATGCGTAATGTGGGGGTGGTTGCCAGCTGTAGCCTGGAGGTAACGCAAACGTTATGGTGGTATGCCAAGTTATGTGTGCCACCTCGGTCTGTTCTCTTCTCCCAGAATTCCCTCTGGCTGTACCTGTTGCAGGATAAAGGCTTGTTTGGAAGATGTTAATGGTCCTATACAGTAAATAGCATAAAGCCCTTTCCTGACCTTAGAATTATATGGTTCTATCTGACATTTCTGTCAAAAATTACTTATTCACATGCCATTATTCTTAGTTATTCATATTTTGTATTGGTTTATTTTTAGTTTCATGCATTAATGACCTTATAAGAGTTTTATCATTTTAACAAGAGATCTTATGAGTGACACTGTAACAATGCAAACTAAGTTTTAAACAAATTTTTACCTCGTTTGAAGTTGATTTTTACCATTTGCTGCAATGCTAGGCAGCTAGCTTGCTAATTTTGCTTACACAGCCCATGTTATCCTTTGTTAGCAAGAATTATTGTTATTATTAGGAACTCAAAGTTACTGTGACTACTTCAGAGATGACAGCTAATAAGGCCAAAGTGTCGTAATCTGGGATTGCAGTTTAGTTACTTCACCAGTTGCCGAACATTTGTGATCTGCTGCTGACCCTGCCACGACCGCTCGTGTTTCTTGCCCCCATCAGAAATCTCAGCAGTTAACTTGGTGAGTTCACTGTTGTTATTATTAGTGATAGGAATGATGGCCAAAAGACACTAAAATAACTCCCAAGTTGTAATTAACCAAATCTTCCAATCTTTTGCAATTAAACATAGTCTGCTGTATATGCGACCCGTCATGATTGGTTCCACCAAAGAGTCCTTTTCCGTCAAAACATCTCAGATGGTTTCATTTGAACAATTATGTGACAGGTTTAAATATGTAGCACTATAATATTTTTCACAAAAAAGAAACGATTAGAAAAAAATCTGAGAAAAATGGATTGAGAATGGTTTAGTGCAGCTGATAAATGTTTTTTTTCTTTCTTGCCTAGTCTGACTTCTTTTTAACAGATCGAAATACATAGTATTTAATCCCGGAGGTCATCTAAACATTAATTCTAATATCACCACTGTTTTTGTAGATAAATCTAATACAAGTCCAATGTTGAAGATGCTCTACACTGGACAATAGTCCTGACACAATGTAGGATACCCTCTATTTACACAATATACTGTAATTCCTCCTGGCAAAGGAGGCAATGGGTTAATCATTCTCAATACACAACCTCTCTATTGATTGGTTTACTTTAATAAAGACCCCAGAGTATACCACCTAATGGCTAACACAGGGTCAGAGGGAAAGCACAGGGTTAGGACAACACTGCTACTTTCTTCTTGTAAAAAGAAGTGGGGACACAGAGAAGGAGAAAGGGATTCAACACTTGAATATATTGATGGGGGACAATGAAACTAAGTAGGGGAAGAGAGAACAGTAATATCAGGATATTGCATTAACTCAACAGGGTGGAAGATGAGGACGAGGAGCAGCATTAGTCCTTCAAACTTGGGCTGAGCTGAACTAGAAGGCTGGTAGCTCCAGAACCATCCCCCCGATGAAATATTTAAACTCACCGGAACTGCGTGCTGCTATATTCTTCTTCACATACATACTAAGGAATGATGCAGAGAGAGTGACAAGACAAGCATACTAGTGCACATCCACACATGCAATAGACTCCTTCCTGCAGTCATACAGCCTATACTCTCCTCCATCCCTCCTACGCTCGTGTCTATGGGAATTGACTTTCATACCAATCATAGCAGAAATGAGGCATTAGGCCACAGTCTGCTTGACATTAAAGAGCTATTTGTCTTCCAGCAAGGACTTTCATTTTTTTATTCCTTCATTTAACCTTTATTTATCCAGGGAAATCAAACGAGAATGCTTTCTGTAGAGATATCTTGCCTCACATTGACTTTACTCTACTTATTCATATCAGAGAGATGCCCAGTACAACCACAGTCATGTACATTTAGCAGCTCTCTTAGTGTTATTGGGAGTTAACTGCATTGCTCTACAGCACATCCTCAGCGGTGGTTCAGGGAAGTGAGATATTCTTAACTTATCAGGGGATTCAATTCAATCTGAGCCAGTCCTCTGGCTGAATATTTTATTTTATTTTATTAATTAACAAGACCCTCACCTGCATGATTTATACTTTCTTTGGACCCCTCTTCAGCTGCATCCTTTGGTTAATGTTAGTGCCTAAACATAACCATAATAAACTTGAATGATGCTGTAGTTGCTACGAGCGGATATCGTATTGCGAGATCGGATATTTTGGCAGAAAACAAATTAAATGCGCTGTTAGTGAACATTTTACTCTTACGTTCAGTATCTGCAGAAATGTTAATTAACACAATTTCCTCGTTATGTTAATAGAAAATGTAATTCTGGCGGCATTATGTTTCCTTCTAAAAGGTATTTGCTGTTGCAAATTAGTAGTATATAAAGTAATTTCCAGGGGACTTGCCACTCTGCGTCCTCTGCATATGGCAAGACGCACCTCTTGGCGCCCATGAGTAACAATCTTTTTGATGAACTCTTTTTCTTATAATTAATCTCACAAATATGAAATATGAAATAAAATGGAAATATGGGGGTATGAATAATTTTTGTGCAGTCCCTAACCTCAAGGTTACATTTGCCTCTAATCATAACTGTTAGCCTTTATTATTAATCAGTCAGTAGGAAGCTGCTCTTTAATCCAACCCACAGCACTCTAGTTAGCAGAAAATGTCTTTGCCCTATTAAAGCCTGCACAGTGAAGTGAGAAAGTGCTGGAGTAATCCTGACACCCATTTCACCAAGTGGAATGATTACCCCACTGTTCAGGCCTTGATTGGCCACTTAATCTCCCCTCGCCGTCACAATGCACTGCGGTGTTGCCAAGTCAACTGAGCCCGAGACTTGTGCACAGCAGTGGGAAGGCACAGAGTCAGCAGGTCCACGTGGAAGGACAGTACGGAGGTCAGTGGTCAGGACGCTATGCTCTGCCACCTTGGATTAAGATCCATTTGAATAGGGAAATGTGTCTGGTGGCAGAGCAGAATGAAAATGAGGGTTAATGGAGGGGAGGGGTTGAGGAGACGAAGCAGGAAGCAGGAAGCATATTTGTCTTTTGGTTATTACAAGCATGAAAAGTACAACAGAATATTTAAATTTTTTTTCGTCATATCAGCTGAGATCGAATGTGACTGTTTATTGTCCTTTAGTTTATTGTGGCTCAAAATGATTTGATTTAGTTATCTCTAAATGTGAACCATCACGGATAGAGAAGGATACAGACTGGTCAAGTGGAGTAATTTCCCTGCCTCCGCCACGGCAAATTGAATATGATTTCAGACACGTGAAGGTGACCCCTGTCAGCCGCTGAGCCTCTTGCAGATTGTTTTCTTTGTCTAATCTCTCCCACTTCTAATCTGTCTCAATATAAACAGCTGTGACAGGCTGATCATTAATTAATATTGCCACAACAAATTAGCAACAGCGATCGCCCGGCCTAGCACCCTGTCTAAGATAGAAATCCACCAAGTCGGAGAGAGAGAGAGAGAGAGAGAGAGAGAGAGAGAAGGGAGAGAGAAGGTGTGAACAACACATTAGAGAGGAGTTGATTAACAGCTTCAGAGACCTTGCAGATAGTGTTACAGCCTCAGCATGTGGACAGTGACGGCGACAGATACACACAGAGTGACAGCTACCGCAGCAGACTGTACTCTCAGGATCAGCTGTGATTATCACCATAAGCGGTGCAGTGCAAATGGCCTGATAAAACATCTGCATTCATCAGTGTCTCCTGATTCAGTAGTCGCCGAGGGTTTCTCCAGGCAGGCTGAAATAAATGTAGAAAAATGTACAATGCCCCAGCAAGTGTCACGCAGATAATATTTTTCAGGGCGTCATCCTAAGTTTGTTCTAATTGATTGCATCACAGTACCCAGACTTAGTTAATTATGAAAAATATAATGTTTTTAGACTGGTATTTCAGATAGTTAAAGGATCATTCCTGTCTTATTATTGAAGTTTTGGTCTTTTTTTTAAATCGATGATAATAACATTGTACTCACTAAGTTCATTGCTGAGATCTGAGAACTTGGTGACAAAAAATGTGCAAAAGGTGCCAAAATGTGAAATATGGCAAATGTGACAAAAAAGTGAACCTTTTGCTCAAAGGACCATCGCCAGCATGGCGTAAATAAACCATGAAATTCTAGAGACATAAACAGGCAAATAGACAGACAGCAATGACCAATCAGGAGACAGGAGCTGAGAGGCAGAAGATGTGAACTCATCAGCTACCTGGGTGTGGTCACCAGAATGAATACAGAAACAATACATGCATGTATGCCTATGCATACATCCATTCGTCCCTATGTATAAGTGCACATGTGTGTATGTCTACAACAAAAACTAGCAACAGGAGGGTGGATTTACGTCAGGATTTACATTTTTGATCAACTTCACCACCTCTAAATGCTTTTGTAATCTGTTGGACGGCACACAATTACATACCAAGCAATTTGAAGAGGTCCCATCTGAACTTTAAGCATCATGATGAGTATTTTCTACTATTTTCTGATGGTTTATAGTATAAGAAAGAAATCTATCAAATGAGAAAATAATCAATAGATTAATTTATTATGAAAATAATCATTAGGTGCAGCCCTAGCGATGTTATCATGTTTCACAGATCTCAGCAATTACTTTGGTGAGTACAATATTATTATAACTGAAAAAATGGGCAAAACTATGCAAATAATACCCTATTTGTTATAAACTGGAATTAGTTTTTAAAGAGCACCAGTAGGTCGCGTTATATTTTAAAACTAATCCTGATCTCTGACCTCTGTAAATGAGAGCAAGAAGGGAATTCTTTATGTGCACGCCTAAAGTATCTAATTACAATTTGTCACTTAGCGTACAATAATAATTTGAGCAAAAAGCCACTGTTTGCTTTGGACTGTCAGTCTGCCCTTTAAGCAGCCCCTTACCTCATCATGTGGTATTTAAAGAAAAAGCAGCATGGGAGAGTGGAGATTTGTGTGTGAAATTACCGAACAATAATGTTCCCCCGTCTGAATGGGAGCACCCTGTACATGGAAAGGTTAGAATCATCCTCAACTGTCTAATATGTATGCAAAATATGACCTATGAGGCTGCAGGCTGTTGAATCTAATGTACCGCGTCAGCATGCAGCTTTGAGGGAAAATCCCTTAGCAGGGAGGAATTGAAATGGGGTTGGTCGGGTCAAGTCACCTCGCATATACAGTAAAACGCCCCTGTAATCTATCTCAAAGAAGCGTGGCGCTCCTGTCTGCACTTCTGCTCTGCCTACTGTATCCTGAGTCGCTGCTACAAAGTCTTCATTGTTTGTGACAGTCCTCCATTCCTCCTTCCCTTCTTTCTCCCTCCTCCTCTCCCCTCCACAGCCCCTAGCTGTGAGCCAGAGCATGGCTATAATCATTTCTGAAGAACCTCTCACACTTCATTAAAAGCATAATCAAGTTCATTACAATTTCATAGGCGTTCAGGTACCAAATGGCTTCCGATAAATCACGACTATTGGTCCTGTGTGGCTGGCATGTGTAGGTTTATCTCCGGCTCTCAGGCGAGAGAGAGGGGGAGAGGCGGGAGGGGAGGAGGGGAGAGGTCTGGATGTCTGGCCTTTAAATGACCTTCCAGCCTGGAGCAATGGACCGTTCTGCCATGCAT
Source organism: Oplegnathus fasciatus (assembly GCA_003416845.1). Lineage (NCBI taxonomy): Eukaryota > Metazoa > Chordata > Actinopteri > Centrarchiformes > Oplegnathidae > Oplegnathus > Oplegnathus fasciatus. The sequence goes on from NTHP01000146.1 coordinate 1,416,731, forward strand.
GCCGAATGGAGACGTGCACACACCCAAATCGGCACGCATCGCAGCTGGGACATCAGATTGTTCATGAGGCCGGCACGGTGACGTACAGTAAGCAGATCAACAGATGTGGCACCGAAGTATTATTTTAAAACTTAACACAGATGCTGCAACCAGCACAACACCCCATAATGACTTATCTTTAATATATTCTGTTCTTATTAGGAGAAGACACCTGTCAAAATGATATTTATACCCTGGGACATTAAAACTGAAATTTTACACACAAAGGAGAGACAAAAAAATAGGTTTCCATTGGCAGTGTAGTATTGTTCAGTTCTGCAGTAAATATGCAATCAAACTGCATGATATCGATCATATTAGCATTAGCTGACACTTAGTGTCTGATATCAGTACTTTCCAGCACTCTTGGGAGTCTGGCTTTCCACAACAGGAACTTTCCCAGGGGACCAAGAACCTTTTGAGGAACTCGGGAACTAAACCAGCGACTACATTCAGTTCCTGTACAGTAGTTTTCGGTAGTATCTCCTGATGATGCAGTACAGGAACCCTGGCAGGGCCGAATTTGTCAGGGTTAAACGTCGCTGATCGGTCAAACACGCACGTCGCGGCTGCTTCAACTTGTGAACCGTTCTAAAGCAGAAATAAATAGCAATCAAAGACTCAGCAGATCATCTCATTTGGAGACAGGTGGTCTGGAGTTCTCAGTCTCTTTTCTCACCTCTTGATGTAATCTTTTCATTCAACGCTTTGCTCCTGTGTCGTTGTTTCCTCGTGTGTGAAAATTACGTTTTAAAATCCTGATTGGTCTAAAGTGCCTGATCTTCATGGTTCTGTAGAGCACAAACAGGGATGGGCAAAACTGACTTTTAGTCCCTCGTTTGGTTCCTGAATTTAGTTCCTCAGGTTCCACAGTTCCCGGAACTATTTCACTGAAAAGAACTTTGTAGTTAGTAACTCAACATAGCTGAAATGAGCTTTAGGCGTTTTAATAATTTTTGCTATATCCAACAATGTAAAAATCTTTTGATAGTGTGAGACAGACAGAGGAGGAGGAAGGGAAAGGAGAAAAACTGTATCTGCAGGGAAGCAATGAGCTATGATTTATTTATACAGATATTAAGCCTTTGTCATATTTGCAGTTACACACACAGTATTTTTTTTTAATATTATTTCAGTTTGCCTTGTGATCTTAAACTAGTTCATCTGAGTATCACAATTAGTCCACAAACATGGTGTTGATGTTTCAAGGCTTCCTGAATTTATTACAGACATCTTAGCTGCTGATTGTTGATTTGGGTTTTCACAAAATAATAATCAGCCGTGCGACCATGTTATTATATCCTCAAAAAAACAAAATGTCCAAAATATCAGTCTGCTACACAGACACACAGAAACAGACACACATCCCCTGACAGTGATTGTCCCTCTTCACATACTCACATGCCTGGCTGATCACTTGGACCCACTGGGCCTCCCAAACCTCTGTAGATGTTTTCCCGAGGGTTTCCTCCCGTCGCTTCCGTAGCTGAGGCAACATGGCTCGTGTTGTTGATATGCTCTGCTTGGCTGTAGGATGGAATCTGAGTAGGGTCGTTTTTTTTACGGCTGTTATGTTAGAATGCTCACCTTTGCATCAGTCTGGTAATACCTGTATTAATTCAGATTAGTTTCTTCATCGCCTGAAAGACACAAACATCTTCTGTTCGTGCATCAACTGGAGTCAAATGTAATGAGACAACAATTTAGCAACAATACAGCAAGGAATCACAGTCCAACCCAAGAAATAGTCTGACACTTTTTACACTTTGGTTTTTGTACATATTTTTGTAGTCTGGACAAAGCCAGGCTACCTGTTTCCCCCTGTTTCCAGTCTTTATGCTAAGCTAAGCTAACTATAGCCTTATATTCAGCATACAAATATGAGAGTGGTGTCGACCTTCTCATCTAACTCTTGGCAAGAAAGCGAATGTTGAACTATTCCTTTAAAGACAAAAAGACTGAACCGTTTAGGGTTGCATCTGTAAATGTACACATCTCTGCATTGTTCTGCTGCTACGTGTCTCCACTGTATCCACATTGCTGCATACCTGCGCGCTGGAAACCATGGAAATATGAGCATATGAGCATAATTAGTAGAATACTGGGAATAAATGTAACAACAGTCATACATTTTTCTCTTGTCCAAATTACCCCAAAGATGGGGGGAAAAAAGGAAAAGCGAAACATCTGTTACCTCTGTCCTGCTCTGTGGGACTGTACCGTGCCTCCCTAGGGGCAGACAAAATGGGAGAGGCTGGAATAAGGTGTATGTATGAGAGAGAGAAAGAGAGAGAGTTTGTGTGTGTGTGTGTGTGTAGGTGTGCAGAGGAGGAGGGGTAAAGACCAAGCTGGCAGGGGGAGGGATGAGAGGCAGGCTGTGGGGGGAGCGAGGGAGGTGAGGATGGATGGAGTGCAGTGGGGGGAAAGAGAGGAAAACCTCAGCGGAACAAAAGACCTTCAGGATTAATTAGGCGTCAGATTGGTTGCAGGGCACAGCGGGGGGAGAGAGACAGAGCGGGTGAGAGATATAGAGGGGGAGAGAGAGAGAGAGAGTTTAGCATTCTGGGAAGACCTCATGTCCTCAGCCCTCATATTTCAGCCTGCCTGCCCATGAGTATACAACAGCCAGCTAGTTAAGGCCTGCACTGTGCCTGGAACCACTGTCCATTGGGTTATGGATGGAGCCCCTTCTACATCTTCATGTATTTTTATGTTATGCCACTAGGCAATAAGAGGAAACACAGAGGTCATATATGTAACGCATAATGTTTACATGATGGTTTTCACACCCCGTGTTAGGGTTCTCTGCACATATTTGTAGATGTGATGTGTGTGTGTGTGGAATCGCAGGAAAATAGGTGCAATATTTCATAGTATTCACTCCGTATAGCAGCATTTCTCCGTGCCCGAGTTCCCCCTCGTGATAGCTGAGCCCTGCCAAATTAGAAGAGTATGAATGCACAAAATAAATGCAGCTGAACTCTTACTGAACTTCTCACTTTCTCCGCTCTTATCAGCTGATTTTTTTTTTTTCTCTTAACAATTGCTTCCAGAACAGCTGAATTGCTGATTCGGGTCACAGGCGTCACCTCTAAATTTAAGAGGCGGACCCAAAGCTGCCTGTTAATACCGTCTCCGTTGTCATTGTCACAGAGGGATGTTTCTGGGGCGACCTTTGATGGCACTTCTTCCCCCTCCGATACAGGAAGTGCTGAACTCTGCATACAGATGACAGGCGGGGTTGCCATGAGTCATAATATCTTCGCCCGACGCCGTCTCCCTCGCAAAAGCACTTAGCGGATCAAATACGAGCCATTCTGGAGGCTAGAGCAAATCATGCCCTTAGAACATTTGTAGCAATCATTCACAGTATCACAGAGGTGGCTCGTACGTACAGCTTCAAGGTATCTCAGCAGCGTGAACTTTAGAACAAAGTCTTCTGGGTAGATGGGCTGATTAGCCATTCGATTGGCTTCACAGAGCAGTGATAAAGCTTTGACAGATTGTGTTATATGAAAAAAAAAATCCACGGCTCACAGCATGAATAGTTATCATATGCTTTAGTCAGAGGCTGAAAGGAAAAGTTTTCAGTCCCGGTGACTTTTAAGCTTTTTAGACTAAGAAAAGTTTGACCCAGCTCGCTGCACTTATCCATCACATTTGGTAAAAAGATGATGAATTACTAATAGCACTGGCAGAGTTGTCCTCACAGTTGTATTTAACTTTAACTGCCAGTGCAGAATGCACACACTCTGACTTTTAATACATTTCTACCATTGCCTCAGCACCTGGTTGTACGTCAGCAGGTACATAACAAATCCATTCCCGCTGCCCTGCTTCCTGTGTCTGCATCCCGGCTGAGTTTCGGGGCCCACATTGCGCTCTCCTGTGCACGATGATGAACTAGCACCGCTCCTGCTGATGGAGAAATGAAGCGCTACAGTCGCAGACAGACGCATATGGGTTGACAAGGAGAGCTTTATGCACTGAAGGAATAAACAAAAGTCGACTTAAAACACGCCGGTGGTGTGTGACAGAACATCCCTCTGTGTTTGGGATGTTTTAGGTTTTCAGTGTCACTTTTCTCCCGCTGGGACAGGTTCACATACAGTATAGAGCTGCACACAACACAGGATATGACAGTGAAGGTGGAAGCCATACGCAAAATAAACAATTACATTAATTTGGGGGACAAAATGAAAAAGAAAGAAATAACATGAGGGATTAGTCAGGAGCATAATTTGGTGATTTTGAATTTTTCAATAAAACTGAAGCACAAAGTGTTCCTTTATAGGTTGACACAATTCTCCTATTTCTAAAATTTGTAATCCTCGGTAACCGTGGTAACAGCGAGTGTAGTTTAAAACTACAGCAAACACTCCTTGAGCATCTACTTTGTCAGACACACAGCAGACGAGCAACTGGTGTATCGGTTTACAGCGCAGCCAGTAAAACCCATGTTGTTTTTAAAGAAACAGAAGTCAGTCAATAATCTGCCTTTTCCCATCATCCCAAGAGCAACCGCAATCTGATTTCATGCTCGGCTCATGAAAAGGCAGCAGAGATACATGGTTTTCACAGGACTGGAACTAATGATCTACCAGGAATAAATGAATCATTTTGGTGTCAGTGTTCTCATTATACTTAATAATGTAGGATTTTGTCTTTACAATACATGAATGATTAAATATGTGCATAGTTATTTGTAAAGGCCTGCATCATTTTTCCTGCTGTTTTGTTTTTTCTAATTGCTGCGTGAAATGTCAGCGTCGAGCATTGTGACACTGCGTGCTGTATTGCCTCATTTCCAAGTCTTCGCAATCTCCCACGCTGTCGCCCATGAGCCAGCGGCACTCATAGAGGTGTGCATGAGCACGCGCACACCTATGCAGTACACAGACTGTGCTGTCATCCATAGACATGTATGCATGCACAAAGCACAAAGCACCCTTTGCCCCATTTCCCTCTTTTGTCAATTTCTCACACTTTCTTTCTCTTTTCTACAACAACCCCTAATGTCAAGCGTCTTCCCCTCTGAGCCGCTTTTACAGAAACACATTTACAGCCTTGGCTCGTTCAGATGTGGCAGCTACTTCACACAAACAGCCAGGCACTCCAGCACAGCTGACATTCAGTGCCTTCTCTCAGTGGTGTTACTGAAGCTTAACCTAACCGGCGGTTGAGGAAGATGCATCCACAGATTGTGGAGGTGGAATAAGGTGTGTGTCGTAAGGTGAACCACTCATTTGTCTCTTGTTTCTTTCCCTGACCACTCTTCACCTCGCTCTCTAACGTAGCAACAGCATGCACGGCTCAGGGAAAGGCAAAAAACATGAAAAAGGAAGAAAGAAAACAGCTAGTTAAATCTCCTGTACAACGCTTAGAAGCTTGTCACGCATTAATTAGAGAAAGCGTGTGACACATCAGACAGCGCCGAGCAGTGGTGTGTAATTTTCAAAAGCAGGCATAGACTTAAAAGTACAATATGCATGCACATACACACACAATAGGTATAGACCCTCAGTGTTCTTTGACTTTTTTTTTTTCTTCTCAGTTCAATATTGACTCTCCTTTCAGTCTATTGTCATGCCTCTCCTGCTCTCTCCGCTGGCCTGCTGCAGGAGCTTATGAAGTATGTGTGCGCACTTGAAAGGTTTGGCGGAAAAGGAAAGAAAAGGTGACAAAAGAGAGCATGTGCATTTGTTACAGTCTATCTGCCGTTCTGCTTACTCTGCAAACGCCACGTGATGGATTTTTAGCAAATGTTAAAAGAGCAGGGGCCACAGACTGATTCCTCTGGCACGCTCAAAGGGCTTTCTCACGCGGTTATTTGCATTCATTTCATCCGCAGGCTGTGAAGTGCATATTATATTATGTCGCGCAAGCTGTATGTGTGTGCGCACAGCGGTTGGCGGTGAGAGGGATCATGCACTGTTTAAGCCTCTTCTGTCGGGGGATGTTTGTTAGAAGCCACATTCATCGGTGCAGAAAAGAGCAGCGCTGCTTTCTCCAAAGGGCAGGTGTAAACCTATAGCTGTCTGCAGGATAAACACACCCCCGTTGTGGGGAGAAAACCTCGCACGGCAACTTGAGCGGCTCTGTTTAGAGTTTGACGTCCATGCGTTCAGTTCTAGTGGGATCTGAAAGGTTGTCATAAACCCCCAGAGGCGAACTTTCTCACCCCACAGAGGAACATGTCATCTTTCGGGTGCAGCTGAAACATGGCGATCTGTGAAATTTGAAGTTATGGGGTCTCACCCAACACTGATCATTTAACCTCACACTTGCTCACAACAATGCGCAAGCCTGCATGGAGGATCAGGATCTAAACATACATGAATACTTTTTGGGATATGAACAGATGATGTACTCTGAACAAATACGAAGAGCGTCCAAGTTTTTTGCCATAATATTCGTCATCAATAGCTTTTTGACAGTTTTCACCAGATTTGCTGGGCGGTGTCAGAAGCTTAACTGATGTTTGACAGCTGTTATCTTTACCTCATGACCAATGATGAGACATTGAAGCCTAGCCCCTTGCATGACTGGGCAATAGACATGAAACTCACAAGCCGAAGTTAGGGGCCGTCTCAAAAGTGCATGCACAGTATTCTTTAAAGAACTATACTCTACAACAGTGTGTATGGCCCAGTGAGCTATTCTGGCCCCCTTTTGGTCAACTGTTTTCTCATTCATTTTGGGCCTCCTCCCATTATACACACAACCTCCAGTTTTGTTTTGTTTTTAAGAAAAATCATGCAATGTGGCCCAGTGCTGTGACTTGTGTGGTCACAAACAAATCATTTTATAGTGATTATTTCTATTATGTGAATTTTGGGTTGTTTTTATTTTATTCTGATACAACACCTGCAAGTGAGAAACACTGCATACACCCCCCCATGCCAATGTACACTTATAGTGGCTCAGTATGGCATACTGGAGCCTGTGCAAAATGTAAACATTGTGTGAAAAAATATTTCATGCATGTAAGTAAGTCTATGTATGATGAGAAAGCACTTAGTGCATGGTATGTGAATTTTTGATGTCCTCATTCATAGTCACAAGGACCCAGAATCAGCTAATGCTAACACGTGCATAAAAGCGAACTTTTCTCTTTCTTTAATTTGTGTTTTTAACTGAAAAGAATCACAAAGTACAAAGTTGTCATGTATGCCTCCATAAACACAAACACAGTCTCACACCGAAGGGCCATCAGCTCGAGACGTTAGCCACCTGTCCCGACCGCCTCCATTATTTTTACCACTCTCCCTCATGTCATTGAGGCGCCCCAAACCAACACAACATTGACATTTCCCCATGATCCCTTGTTGACTGTTAGGAATTCAAAAAGAACACCCAGAGCTATGAATCAAATGTCAGCCATGGCGCTGTGGTGGAACCGTATCAATATCTGATGATGTATGGCTGGCTGTAGGGCCTTTTGGCCACAGCGGCTCCCGCAGACATGACACAGAGTCCGGTCCACACTTACTCACCAGCAGAGGGAAGGCCGCTGGATAAATGACTCCTTCAGAGGCAAATGGACTCACCACACTGCAAAAAAATCCAGCTGAAAAAGTCAAATAGTCTCGTACTCAGTCATAAAAATGATTGTTTTTCTTGAAACACATCAACGAAAAGTCAGCCAGGCGATTTAAGATGCTGTTATTACGTATTTCCACTGTTCATTTACTTTTTAACCATTGTAAGGTAAACTTGGTCAAGTCATAATTGTGTCATCTTGCAGAATAGTAACATATATTAATGTTGGCATCATTTTAGCTGGCCATGATGTAGTATTTGTGTACAGTAGTGCGTTTGTTTTATTTCTGCATTGGTATTAGCAGCACATTGTACCCTCGACAGTACATTATGTTGCGGGCATTGCTTGACAAGGAGACAGAAAAGCATCTGAAAGCACCAGTGTTTCCCCTCGTCTGCGTCTCTAATCTCCACGCCGAGAGGAAAGCGGTGCTTGGCAACAGACGTTCACGGGCACCGTTCAAAGGGTGGCGCCTGGGTTTGAAGTCTCGCTGATTGCCAGGGTCGCGCCCGCCAAAAGAGCCACAGCGGTATCTTCAAGAGCAGCAGAGATGGAGGCGCGGCCGGCGCGTCTGGGCGGAGGCCGACACAATCGCCCACCCTTTTGGGGGAGGGGGGGCATCGAAGCGCTTCAGAGGAGCCATTTGAATGGCTTGGCTCTTTCAAGACATGAAAGGCGATGCTAGATCCTGCCGTCCTCCCAAATGTTTTAAAGCTGTCGCTGCAGCCTCTCCACATGTCGAACACTGTTTTGTTGTTGTTATTATTTCTGCAGCTCTGCTCCGACCGGCATGAAATATTACAGATTCCAGACAGAAATTCTCTTTTGGGAGATTGAGAATACATTAGGACTGATAAATCTGTGAGCGCACACATCATGCCAATATGTGGCTTTTATTAAAAACCCAATGTCCCACACCTCTGTTATGATAGAGGTCCATTTCTGACCTCTGCGTGTGAATATTATTTTGTTGTGATTATTATTTCATATCACAAATATGACTTCAAAACCCTTCTAGTATGGTGTGAGGGTTTTTACTGAGGGTATAACCCTGCATAACCCTGCCTTAAACTGAGCTGCTACCCCGGCCCAGATTTCAGTTGAGACGTCAGTTTTCCACGATTGTCTAGATGCTGATTCATGAGAAACAACAAGAAGAAAACTGAAGCAAACATACAAGACGTTATCTTCAATATTTAAAAAAATACTTTGAAATTCTGTAAACCAGGTTCTCCCTGAAATGAATTCTGTGATTTATTTTGAAGTGCAGGCTTTAGCAGCGTCTGCGCGCTGTCCCAGCACATACTGTAGCTGAAAGCTTTGTGTGAGTCCGCCACAGCTTCTTTCACATTCACCACCTTAAACAGTACAGCTAGCCAGGGTGCAAGAAATAACAGGTGTCAGCCATGCTGCGCACACCTACATCAGAAATTACACCTGACTTCAATGCACTCGTCCAAACTCAGACTTTATTCCTCCGACTATGTGTGCTGGCTATTACACTCGCTCAGTAATTAAAATATAATTGGGTAATTGTATCATTTGAAATCCTACAGATGTAATCTGTGCTTCTTTATTAACAAAAAACGAATGATTTTGTTTAGAAAATCTATTTCCTCGAATGAATGGGTTGGAAAAATATTTATTTAACAGAAAGCCTGGATGTGTTGTGTGTATGTATCTCTTTTACAACACTGACTTGAAGCCCAGTAACTACAGCCCAGATGTATCTGTAATACATAACATAATGTGCCTCTCACACATTCCTACGGTGTAATAAACTTAGCAACCAGGTCCTCTTTGACATGTTTTTATAATCAGAAATGAATGTTATATGTGTAACTTAATATTTTCTCTAACAGAGCACACAAGACATATCTGAATATGTGTTCCACACCTGACAACGTGGCAGATTCCTGTGGGGGGTTTTTTATGTTTGAGCATGCAAATCAAAGATATTGAAAATCCCCAAATATTCACTTCTGGTAGCTGTAATCCAAAAGTATCAGTATCTTTAAAATGTCACATTATTCCAGTGCTAAGAGACAGGTATATTCACTTTACTTGTGCTTGGTTTCAGCAGTAAATCATATAAAATAATCAACCCAGAAGTCACTTACACGGGAAATTTCCCAGTGTTCATAACTGACTTTTTAGTGACAATTAGTTGCAGTTGATGATCACTCATTGGAGAGCTTGTCCCTTCAAAGTGGTTCATAAATCTCTCAGGCGGCTGTTCAATATCAAGACAAGTCTTAAATTATTACTGATGTGCAGGAATTTCATTCTACACAATGTGATATTTATATATATAACATTTCTCTCCTGAATGATACAGCAGACCACAAAGGTTGGTCTCTCTTCACTCTCTCTCTCTCTCTGCCGAATCATGTGCAGATTAATGGGAGCTGTGTGAACAGTCCTCAGGGCCTGTGGAGTAGCCTCCTCCTCCTCCTCCTCCTCCATCCTCCCTTAGTCAACTACGTACTGTAGATGATAGACTCTTGTTAAATCCTCATCGCTGACCCTCTCATTTCCTCCTCTGTCTCCATCCAGCCTCTTTTCCTCTCGTAAGTGCCTGCCTGTTCGTCTCCTCTCTCTTTCTCTCTCCTCCCTTCTCTCCATCTCTCTCGGGGGTGGGTCATGTTATCTTTTCGCAGGAGTCCCTCTGCTGGCCTTTGGTGCATAATGTATAAAGCCGCTGGTGTGTGTTTTACACTGTGCCTGACATTATTAAGTCGTTTCAGGCATATCGCTGCTTTTATCTCCACCATGGAGGTTAATCAGAGGGGATTTATACCAAAACGACTTAGACGCGCTCCAACCGTTGTCACCCTGAACCTTCTTTTTTTCCCCTCCTCTCGCTCTCTGCCGTTTCCTCTGCCCTGTGCATATTTTAAAGACAGATTCAGGAACAGGATGTTAGTCTATCCAGTCACGTTAAACTGTGAACTGTCTAGTAAAGCAGAAATGATAATCAAATAGTCTTTCAAACGGCAATTCCTTGGGAATGATTGGGAGGTCTAGGAGCAGCTCTGTGGAGCATCATCACACAGATTTACTTTAAAATACTGCGTGTAGCGGCTTGTACGTACATACCCTAGAAGGAAATGCAACATAATTACATTTCTAATTTCTCAGTGATGTTGATTACAGTAATTATTGCTTGATGTAAACCAATCTAAAAAGTACAGATACATGAATGTATGAATGGGATGTGAAACTTGGTGAAATATCAGATAGAATTGTATCATAATACACATAATAAAGAAATCATCCATCCATCCATTAGCCATTATCCTTTAGAGGGTCGCGGGCAGGGGGTTCAGTTGGGATGCGATCTCAGCTGACATCGGCCGAGAGGCGGGGTACATCCTGAACAGGTCGCCAGTCAATCACAGGGTCTAAAGAAATAATATTTTCTGACAGTACCTGTGAATATGTCTCATGTCTGACACTACAAATTAACATTTGCCCGCTGGCTGATGTCTGTTTGTAAAACCTGCAGCAGAATCAGAGATGGCTTGGTGGAATAAATGCTGTAAAGATGGTGTCATCTTTCTGAGGCAGAGAGCTTGTGGGAACCACATAGAAAAACCACGCGGAGGGGGCTGGTGAAGGGTATTCGGGGACTTGGCAAGCACGGTTTCCAGGTTACAACCACACCAGACAAGGGCCAGGCCCTGATAGCGTCTATGTAGTCATAACTGGCTGTGCTTGTTTGATCAGATGAAGAGAATTTAGATTGATAATGAGTTTTAGAGTCAGTCGCGCTTAACATCTGCGGTTGGTGGTTATGATTCAGTGGCTTTGGTTCGTTTTGGCTTGAATGTTGGGGGTTCATTTCCCAAATTAATGTTTGGATTTAGGCTTAAGAGCATTAGTGACTTTGAGCAGATGTAACCAATCAGGGGACATATGAAGTTTGCTGTGTGACCCAAAGTTTGGGTTACATAATTTCATTTTAGTTCTGTGTTTTCCATGAAAAACTGGACATTCACATTCTAATTTTCTGCACAGATAAAACATGGCTGTCATAGTGCTTTTTTTCAGTGTTGTGATCGTGTCATTTATAGTCATGAAATGCTTGTTTTCTGAGGTACCGTCCAGATACTGAGGGACAAGCTGACAAAGCGCTGCAGCTCTACTTGTCATATCAACATGATTTGAGATGGGTCATTAGACATTTAATATCACGTTGTTGCACATTGACACTTGACTTGAAATTGTCTGTTATGCGTCTCCTGTGACTGCATTTATACTTTATCTTAATTCCTGTGTTTTTATAGCCTCTTAGTCGTGTTATTAATATGCTTAGAGTCTAACATCAGCATGCTAACATGCTCACAATGACAGTGCTAACGTGCTGATGTGTAGCTGGTGTAAAATTTACCATGTTTACTATCTTAGCATAGTGTGTTAGCATGCTAACAATTAACACTAAATACAAAGTACAGCTGAGGCCTGTGGGAATGTGATTCATTTTGCAGGTATTTGGTCATAAACCTGACGATGGTGCGAGATGAAAGGTCAGGCGATCACCAGAGTTATTACGATTTGTCCTCTGAGGACCATGAATATGTGCACAAAATTTTATGGCAATCCATCCAGTAGTTGTTGAGATGTTTCAGTCTGGACCTGACCAACTGACATTGCCGTCCCTAGAGGCACGCTGCTCGCATGGCTAAAATCTCGCCATGTATTCCAAGCTGTCTGCAGCCTCTGTCATGTATTTTGCTTTACAGTTAGTATGGTCCCTTACGGAAGAACTGGGCCATAGGGATTGATTGTGGCCCCAAGTGGTGAACAGGAAAGAAATAATGATCTACTGCTATGTTTAGCATCATCACTAGGAAGTAGCGTCCTTGGTTCTGGATCATGCTTGTGGTAGCTCTTCCTTGACTCTGATCCGTACCACATGCACCAGGCTTATCGTCTTGGTTTCCACCTTTTCAAGCCTAATGAGGAATCTCTGCTTGAGTCTCTGCTTTGCTGTTGAAAACCTGTGGTGCGGCGTCCCATCTCCCCCTCCTCACCCGCGCCGGGGGAAGAAGGTGGGGCGAGCTGTGGCAAAGACAGATCAATTGCACAATCTCTGTCACTTGCTCTCTCTCTCGTGCTCCTTCATCTGCCTTTGTTCTCGCTCGCGAACATCAAGCATGTGGTTTGAAAGGGAAAAACCTCTTCTTATGATGACGACGGCCGCATGGTGCAGCCCGGCTGTCTGATCTGACTGACAAGGCCCCGCTGCTCAGGCAAAAAGTTTGACACACAAACACACACACACACACACACTGAGAGAAATCTGTTCCACGGGCTGCAGGGCCATCTGGCCATCACACAGGAAAAGGTTGGATGTAGTTAGAGGCGAGGTGCTGGAGTGTTTCACAGCACTCCAAATTTGTACACAGTTCAGCTTCTCCGGGTTGCAGTTTGTTGTCATCACATGACACAACGGCGTCTTTCACTGTCAATAAAAGACGAGATAACAAAACAACCACTGAAAGGAGATGCGAGTACTAGCACTGACATATCTTGTTTTGGGTTTTTTTCCTCTTGTGATACAGATCTGGAGGACAGAGAGAAGGAGCAAAAGATTTAGGAGTGAGAGTGATGCTATGTGTCATATGGAGAACAAACAAGAGGGAAATCTGTCTCGCCACAAGGAGTCTGGCTTTTTGAGAATCTAAAAAGCCCCCAGAGGCAACGCTTCCACCAAATGAATAGATATCCATTTTCAAAAGGCTCATGCTTGGCGGCAGGCGAGGGACGGGGAGAGGGAAGGGCGGGCTGGTGGTGGTGTAGGGGGGGAGATATCTAGGCAGAGGGCAGACACTATTAAAACTCGGGAGAATGAATTGTTAAATACCTCTATAAAGAAATATAAGACATGGCCCCGTTTTTATGCTGCCTGGGCCGCTCTGCAGGCGGGTGATAAGGTGCTGAGGGTGGTGGGTTGAAGCGTGTGTGTGT
>NTHP01000146.1:1459847-1485847 GCA_003416845.1 Oplegnathus fasciatus
AAAAAAAAACAAGCAGCCGCCGTAATTGCATCCATGATAAAGAGACATTGATTAACAAAAAGAACAATGATCTAAAAATTTGTAGCATAATGTCGAGCCTTTGATTGTGCTCCGCATAAGTTCATTAGTCCAGTGCACCGGAGAGTACACAGCTCAGGCACACAGCAGGCTTTCTTTCTCTCTCTCTATGAAGGGCAGGAATGATAATAAACACGGTAATTATCATTTTCCATCCATAAATTAGCATCTGCTGGTTAAATAGAGGGGGTTTTGGCGGTAGGTGGCACCTGACCAGCTGGCTACAGTATCAGGCGTCAGTGCCGCTGGCAGGACTAGCCCCACAGTGATTTTGTGTCTCTCGCGGATCTCCCTAAACAAATCCTGAGGTGATCGCCCCCAGCACTGAGCGATCAACACGAGCCCGTGCAGTGCATTAACCTCAATGGCACTGATGAATGCACACATGGTAATGTGTTGCTCCATGTAATGAATGCTGATGGACTGACCTTTGGCAGCGTTGTTGTTGTTGGTGGTGATGATGGTTTGTGTCCCTGAACCAGGGAAAGTGGGAGAAGAGGACGTGTGTGTATCTGTTTGTGTGTGTTGTCAGTCCAGTGGCTGTTATTCATCACGTCCCACATCAAGATAATGATCAAATTGTCTCTACCTGTCATTGAAGCTCTCACATCTGTCTCTCTCTCTTTTTCTCCCTTCCTCTCTCTACCCATCTCTCCCCTTTCTGCTCTTTCTCCCCCCCGATTCTATCTCTCTTTCCACCTATTCCCCCTCCCCCCAACTCTTGCCTTCCCTACTACTTTCCTTCTCTCTTTCATCCGCACCACTCGTCATCCTTTCTCACCTTCCCCTTCTCATCTACTCTTCAAACCATCATACCGCTCTCCCCGACTTCCTCTCTCTTCACTCCCTCCCCTCAGATGGAACATCCTGGGCCTGCAGGGGGCGTTGCTGAGCCACTTTGTGGAGCCGGTGTACCTGCACAGCGTGACCGTCGGCAGCCTGCGCCACACGGGCCATCTTGGGAGAGTTCTGAACCAGCGGCTAGAACGCCTAGGCCCACTGCCCGCCACGCACAGACGCAACCAGCCCCTGCTCAGCGGTACGACACAGACAGTCAGACATGTCTCTGTGTGATTTAGATGAACTACATTTAGGAATACAATATCAAGAAGTCGTCACACCAGAAAGTGGCACGATGAAATTCATTCATGAGTCTTTTTGATATAGCTGGTGCTGGAAGCTTGGTGACATATTGACTACTCGAAGGTCGTGCAACATGTAATGAGATATTTTTTCTCTATTTTGGTCGGGTCTTTCCGTTTCCTCAAAGGTCAGAATTGTCGAGGTGGTGAAATAGTGCAAATTTGCATGTCAAAGTTCACACAAATTTAAAACTGTGCGAAAGACCTGCACAAATTTATTTATCTCTGTGAGCAAATCTACTGATCACAGCGATTCCATTGACATAAATGGATTTTTGTCTGAAATTTCAATGCTTTGGTCAGTTTCCCTGATAAGTGATGAGAATATGGACACCCACATTCACATTATACATAGTCATTTGATCTACTGTTATTATATAAATATTGGTTATCGTTTAAAGGTAAGTCATATGAAGCTAGTTTAAAATTACTTTGAAATTAAGAGTCATTAAAAGGTAAAAGTAATGTTTGTATTCCTGACATTAAGTTGCAGAAAATCAAAGATTTACGTTATTTAACTCTTTTAAAGGGTGGTGAAAATACACCAGGAATAGACTGCAGCCTATCTGGTTAATTAAAAACACTATTTAAATTCAGTAAACCGGGAAGTCACAGCTTGGTGGATCTTTTTTTGGCTTCCAAATGGTCTAGTGAAAGATTTTTTTTTCCCCCTAGCTTTTTATTTTCTCCGGCTAAATGACAGACTGTGCTTTCTATTCTCACCCTGCCTTTAAACAGTGACATATCTTTATGTGCTAAATAAAAGCATGCTCTGCGTTTTCAGATGGGGCCACCCCATACAGAGATCCCAGGCCATATGTATACAGTATCTATTTTCAGAAGTTTCTTTTAATAAATATGTCAGCTGCAGACCAAACAAATCACAACAGATCACACATGTAACACCCACTCACACACACACACACACACACACACACACACACACACCCTTAACAAACTCATGTATCCCTGCTTCTCTACAGTTACATTGTGGCAGCCAGACAAGCAACAGCTAAGAAGTTGTCTGGCACGTCTGCCTCCAGGGCTCCGCTGAGACCCGAGGCTTTCGTTTGTAGTGAAGATGAATGCTGGAAGAGGATCTGAATGACACCCAACTTGTAGAAACCGCATCAGCCATCACTTCAGATCTAGGCCAGTCACAGCGGCTGAGCGACAGAGACACGCAGCAATGTAGGGCATATTTTGTTGCCAGGGATCATTGATAAGAACAAAGGCGGTGACAATCACATACAGGAACCACTTGCTTTTTCAAAACAAGTTATATCATCTCAAATGCTCACAAAGGATACATCTGATACGCTCTCCATATATACCATACTTTTATCAGGTTTCAAGCTGATTTCTTGAAGGGCATAGGAGCCCTTTGCGTTGCGGGGCTCTGCTCCGGGTAATTGGGTGCCATGAGGATGAATATTTTGTGAGGCCTGTCCTCATCAAGATTGATAATTGTACTGAATTGTCCTCTGGTGATGATAGCAGGGACGAATCTATCACTGAATCCTCCGACCACGGCCTCAGCAAGCATTTCTCATGATTTGTTCAATGGCGTTTTGAATGGAGCCACTTGACTTGTCGGGAATGTAGTTTTTGATTTTAAATATTAGAAGCTGCAGTTAATAATTGGAGACTTGTGCTCAGGTGTGATCCATTTGTTCATCATTCAAATTACTTATAATATTAAGTTATTCACTCTAACTATAATAACCCTAAAAAGCACATAGGTGGTTTAATGACTGTATAGGGTTTTTCCCCCAGCTGCTAACCCAAGAATGATGCTGCAGAATGTCCTTTACACTATTTCTTAGTGTTGCGGGTTCTTCGTGTTAACAAATGATATAGACGTGCCCTTTACCTTCAGACATCCTCTTTACTCAAAACAGAGGTGGCCCCCTACAAATGCTCTGCCCTCCCCTCTGACACGCTTCACAATGATGTGTGTTTTCTGTGTGTGTGTGTGTGTGTGTGTGTGTCCACGCATCCCAAACTGTCAGATCTTTGCACCTGCAGGACCCTGAGTCGCTACAGTCTGTTGAAGGGTAGAAGGGTGAAGGAAGGGGAGGAGAGGGAGGAAGATGGACAGACAGTGGAGATGGCCCTACACCAAATCAATGTAATCACAGCCCTTATCAGACAGCCATTCAATCTGAAGGGAGCTCAGACAGAGAGGGAGCGGGAGAGAGAGAGAGACTGGCTGAGGGGAAGAGAGGGAGACAGTAAGGCAGGAAGGGAAGAAAGAAAAAAAAGAGTGCTTCGGTTGCATTCACATGTCTGTGTGCGCAGCTCTCCCCACCTCCTCCCTTCTCCTCCTCCATCCTTTCATCGGCTCTGATGAGCTCCCCGGCTATTGTGTGTCCAGGGTTATTTAAAAGCAACACCCCTAGAGGAAATTCCTGGAGATCGCGGGGCCCGCTCTTATCGCGCACAGCCAAAGCGGCTCCACCTGGACCCCGAGGGCCAAACACATCGATGGGCCGACTCGTCCTTCACTCTCGTCCCGCTGTTAGCTTCCACCAGAAATGTCGTTTTGGGATAAGAAGAATCGGAACAACAGTAGATAAAGGAAACATTAATGATGGTTGTTCACCACTTTTGGAGTTTCACCCTCTATTTAACCAACAACAAATCCTCTACCTCCACATATTCTGTACATAACACAGCAAACAAATCAACCGCTTAAATAAGCAAAGTAGAGACTAAATTTAAAATTGTAACCCCTTACAACTCGTTACTGAAAAAAGTAATCAGATCACTCAGTAACACTGAACCTGACATCCAAATACACATGTCAGACCCACGATCCACCTACCTGTTGCTTCACTGCTCCTTCTCTGCTGCTCCACCCCCACGAGGAACACTTTTGATACCCCCGCAGTGCTACAGTAATGCAGGATAGATGTAACGTGTACACACAAACACACAGGCCATCCTGTATTGTGGCTCTACAGCAGCCTCAGATATTAAGCCGCGGGTATACGCGCTGTACAGTTATGAATCCCATAACCAAAGGCTCTAATGCTGCCTCTTTCATGTCTGCCAAACGCTTCCCAGAAGAGAAATTGATCAAGTCTTCAATGAGGGAAAAATCAAATTGGCTATTACAGAAACAGAGGAGTCAAGTCCATTGAAGGGATGAAATGAGCCATGAATGGAGCGAGAGAAAGGAAAAAGGCAGGATGGATAGGAGGGTCTTTTGTTCAAAGAGGTGCGTCTCCACAAGAGAGAAGAGATGGGTAATAAGAGACTTGGAGGATTGTTACTGTGGCAGGCAATTCATTCCAGCTCCAAGGAGCTACAGAAAAGAAGAGCTGAGATTGGTGAATGGAAGAGTGAAGACGGGAAAATGAGCGTGGCAGGGGGAGAGATGATCTGCAGGCATGTATTGTGGTATTGTACATCAGGTATTGTACTATAACAAGCTGTCTGTCAGACGGTGAGATCAGAGGCGACTGTTGTTCACCCCTCGCACAGAATCTGTCTGCTGATTTCCTGTGAAGGTAGCTTTAACATTGCATGATGTAAGAAATAACTGGGTTGGAAGTCAAGGTGAAATCCAAGACAGCGATTCCTTTCTGAAGACAGTTTTGCAGATTTAGAGTGGATATAATGTTCAAGCAGCAGTTAACTGTCAGCCTAGATGCTACATGTGAAGTACGTCTCTGGCACTATGACACATATTGCGCCCGACATTTCCTCCGTTGTGGTATTTCCAGCAATAAGTAAAAAAGCACATTTGTGACAAAACACAATGCACAATGAGAGTTTTAGCTTCGACAATCTTCAGAGGAAGACACACGGGTCAGCTATAAGCCACCAGGCTATTATATACCGTATATATATTATAATGTTAGCAAGTAAATATGACACTTAAAGATATAGTTTGACATTTTGGGAAATGCTCATTTGTTATCTTGCCAAGAGTTAGATGAGAAGATAGACGCCGCTCTCACGCTAAATATGAACCTACTGCCAACAGCCAGTTAGCTTAGCTTAGCATAAAGACTGGAAACAGGAGGAAACAGCTAGCCTCCACCACCAATCCACCCACCATAACCTCTAAAGCTCACCAGTTATACTAGATTATATATATATATATATATATATATATATATATATTTGTTTAATCTGTACAATAGCTGAAGTGTATAAACAGCACTTTGTGGTTTTACAGAATGTGCTGGACTTTTTTAGAGGTGCTGGTACGCTGTTTTCCCCAGTTCCCGTCTTTATGCTAACCACGAAGCTAACGAAGCTAAGCAGCTGCTAGCGAGCTTCATACTTACTGTACAGACATGAGAGTGGTATCAAGGGTCTCATCTAACTCTCCACAAGAAAGCAAAATAAGCGTATTTCCTAAAATGTCGTACTTTAATTTGTCTAATGTTTAATCCAAAAAAAAACCTTTTTACAACTTTTTACGACTAACGTAACATCTGGCACAACTGTTGACAATTAGCCTTTTGGCTGGCACATATACAGTGATCAATCTGCATCGTCCCTGCCAAAAAAAATACAAATATATGCCTCTTTACCACTGCTGGAAACGTCTGGCAGGCCTTTCCTCACTCCATCCCCAAGCAGTACGTGGCTCAGTATTTTCCACTGCTTCAGGCCTCGAACACTGAGTCACAACTTCTCCATTTTACTCAGCCAGAATATACTGGGAAACTGGCTCCTATGAATCACTCACGATGGCCTCTCGAGGACATTTTTGCCCTGAGCCCCCATTTTGTTTCTCACCCCCACTGTCAGCTCCATTTCCACCTCTCTCTGCCAACACCCGCGTTCTCGACGCAGACAGCTAATTCTCTACGTGGAACCCAGTGTGACTGCCGCTCACCTCCACTTCCCCTATGCCTCTCTTTCTCTTTCCTCGAGTGATCGCTTTGTGTGCTTTGCTAGCGAGGCTAATTATTTCAGAGAGAGAAGGTGGAGAGGGCGGGACAGAGAGACAGACCAGTCCGGTGCAGGGGAGGGTTCATCTTTGCGACTGGAGATAATATTCACAGCGCACATAGACGACAGCGCTCAAACACTGTTAACTGCAGGAACTCAAGAGCAGACAAATGCTCATACAAAGGCAGGGACACGTTGCTTATATGCTCAATAGCCCGACTCCCTCCCTCCCTCTCTCTCTCTCTGAGGGTATATCAAAGCTTCATATAAACAGCCATGCAGTTTCAGGCCCAGGTTGACTTGGCTTTTTGCAGCGCTGCAAAACTTTATGTCTGCCATTAGCCTCAGGGAGAGAGTGAGGGAAGGGTGAAGGAAGGTTAAACGAAACAACAAAGTGGAGGTTTGAAAGGAAAATTGCAAATTTCCACTCTTACATACTCGTCTGGGTTTCGCTCACAAGTGCAATACATTTTGAACCACTTTTATGAAATGTTTTGTTTTACACAATAAAGATCATTTGGATGACCTATGGGGGGAATACCTTGAATGCAGTGGAGGTTTAAACCCACCTAAAGTCATTCTCCCTCCCCTGTGTTGTCGTCCCCGCAGGGCTGAGCAATGCCGAGTATCAGCAGCCGGGGAAGGCCTCGTGTGTGAGTGTCAACTGGACGCTGGGCGATGCTCAGATGGAGGTGGTCAACACGGCCACCGGACGGAGACGGGACTCGGGGACACCCTCGCGTCTCTGCAAGCACGCCCTGTTCACCCGCTGGAACAGACTTTACCGCAAGGTGAGGGCGAACGTCCACAGGGGAGGTACAGTCAGGGCAGAACGAGCTCAGTTGGAGACTTCTGGTCTGGGGCTGAATCGCATTTTAGGCTGTTGTTAAATACACAGACAGTGTTAGGTGACTGGCAGTTGGTGCACTTCCAGACTTGGATGAGCATTAAACTCTTTTGATTAAAAAGCCTTTGACTGACTCCAATACCCACGAGCGACTGAGGCTCATGGGTATTGTAGTATTTAGAGCCATCTGCCAAGATTTCTCAGAAACAACGTTTTTTGAGGGGCATTTTTGCCTTTATTAGATTGTGGTCAGTTGAGAGGTGACAGGAAATGAGGGAGAGAGAGATGCAACAAAGGTCCTGGGCCCCGGGCCAGGCTCGAACCAGGGATGTTGGGGTTCATGCTCGGTGTCTTAACCCCTAAACTACAGAAGCACCCCAGTAACAAAGCTGAGATAATTCAAACTGATGGCCATAACACAGTGTTAAATTATGCAGGTGACTCCCATGTTTCTATGTTGAGGAACATTTCAGGATATCATTACAAGAAGCGGGCTCCTCTCTCTCTCTCTATGTAGGCTTTTCTCACAGCAGACATTTTTACTTATGCGTTATGGTAGAAAAAGCACAGGTGTAACATTAATAATAGCTCTGTTCTCTTTAAGAGTACCAGCATGCACAACTAAATGGAATGCAGCCATTATTAATATACTAATTGCACTGTGCTTTGCTTGTCATGACATGCTGTGAAAAAGTCCCACTAATTTAAATGTTAATTAAAAAAACACCCCTCCGCATTGTATCTTTTCACTTGCTGGAAAAATATTGTGATGTACTATTTAATTAATACGAGCCGAGACAATAGTCACATTTTTGAGATGAATAAATGTCTGCTTCACCACTCCCAGTAAATGCTCCTCTGCTGGAAGGCAAGAGGCATTACTCAGTTGTTGTCAGAAACAATATGCAATCCTTTGCCATCAGGAATCACACGCGAGCACGTACGGGCGCAGTAATACAGGAACATTAACTATAGAGATGCGCGCCAACATCCACTCAGTCAAAAAGCACAGACACGTGTATTAAAATCAGAGTCACATAGCGCTCCGGCTGCAGGTGAACGCTCTGTAGAGGAAATGTGGAATTTCCTTTCTGCTGTAGATAAATTTGTTGGCCCGGCAACATCTGCTGTCTCTGCGGCTTATCAAAAACTGGCAGCTCGGATCTTTAACGTCAGCACACAGCTACACTTTCATTTCCATTCTGAAACTTTATGTAACAGACACTGCCTGCATCGCCAAATGGCGGCCGTTAAAGCATAATGACTATGAAACCATAATTATTTGGAGAAGTACTCGAGGAGGCCCCCGCCCTAAGTGCTCCCTGCGCGCCGTATATAAGGGCCACGCAAGAGCAGTCGCACTAATCTCCAAAAGAAACTTTTACTCTCTCCCTCTCTCTCTCCCCACTTGTCTCTCCGCCGATCTTCATTGTTTCCCCTCGCGACAATAGGAATGCGCAAAAAGCACAGAGAATGTTCAATTGCTTGTGAAATTTAAATGGGGAGATTACACAGCTGTTGAAGCCCCCCCACCACCCCACCACCCCACCACCTCCCAACCCCACCCAAATGCATTTGTGCCGGCTCATTCGTTTTGTTTGGTCGCTCTTCTTCTTCTTCTTCTTCTCTCTCCTCCCGCTCACGGAACCTTTAGCCTCTCTGCCCCAGCTTCCTTCCTCCCTCTTTGTTTTCCCCTCCTATCTTCACGTCTGTCTCTGTGTCGCTTTTTATCTGACTCCCAGTTGCTGACTCTCTCTCTTTCTCTCTGTCTTTCCTCTTCTCTCTCTCTTGCTCGCTCGCCCTCTTCAGTTGGGGATCCACGTGTCCGGCTCGGCGGACCGCCAGCTCATGTACGGCGAGGCCAAGATAGCGGCGCGTCCTTACCAGACAGTGAAGCAGCAGTGGTTCAGATCTCTGCAGGAAACGGGCCTCGGCACCTGGGTCAAGAAACCGCCCGAGCAGGAACAGTTCCTGCTGTCGGTCTGAGGAAGAGTGTGTGTGAGTGTGTGTGTGTGTGAGTGAGGTAGAGAGTGCGTGTGTTTGTTTAACCTTTATTTTTTTAGAGTAAGATGACTCCGTGCTCTTTACCAACACCCTGCTTCACACCTTCATACCTGGAGGTTTCCCAGTACAACATCTAAACTCAAGGCTATCACCACCATGTCTGTGTGTCATTCTGGATGTGCCGCACATTCACCCCAACAGACAAACGACAAGAGGAAGGTCAACTGGACGGGCTGAAAAGGAAACAGACATAAAAAAGATGGCCCCTTTCTTTGACTTGCCCTTCTTTAAACGCACAAACACGCACGTTTAAGCAAACACACACCTAAATACCCCCCTCTTCGGCTGTCAAGGAAGGGTGGGGTAACCTTGAGCGGAATGAAAGGCAGCCGCTATCTTGTCATCAGCTATTTCCGGGCCCCAAGGCTCCCGCTGAGGAGCAGAGCCACGGGGGAGAGAGACAGAGAGAGAGAGAAAAAGAGAGAGAGAGAGAGAGAGAGAGGTCCACGTCCAATTACCGGCCCTGTCAGGGTGACGGGTGATAGAGGAAGAGGGAAGGGAAGCGATGGGAAGAGAGAGTGAGAGAAAAAAGAAAAGAACAGAACAGACCATTGCTTCAAACCAGCCTGCCTCACCTCCCTTCTCTCATTTCTATCTTTGTCCTCCTTCTCTGACTCACCCTTTGACTCCTGACTTCCTTCTGCTTTTGTCTCCGTCTCTCCCTCCTTGCCCTCCTTCCATTTTCTTGCTTCCTCCACCTATTTCCCTCGCCTCCTCTTTGTCACTCTCTCTTCTTTGCTTGAGTCTACCCCTCCGCCCCACCACCCCCACCTCCCCCCCGCCTTTCAAGCGCGGCGGAGGTTAACACGGCACGACGACAGGTTAATACACCCTCTTTTTTTTCCCCTCCCCTCCTCACCCCACTGGGTAGAGAGAAGGAGAGGAGTCGAGGCGAGGTACGTAAACGTAGCCATTACAGCTTGCCTAAGTACAGGTGGAGGTGATGATGGAGGAAGGGGAGTGGTCTCCTGTTTTTCTCTCTCTTTCTCTTTCTGCCTTTTGACCTGGATGACCTCAGCTTTCAGCCTGTTGTGGCCAGCCTCCGTACATCTGAATCGAAGCTCGTTGCCACCAATAAGAGCGAGTTTCGGTCATGACTCATTAGCGAGGCGTCGTTGACCTGATCGACTTGTGCTTTCTTTCTGTGGTCGTGACCGCCCTGAGCAGATAATAGCCAAGGTGACAAAAAGTTTCGTAAGCCCACACCCCCTCACTGTCTGAGGGATTTTATTTTTAAGAAGCCATTTCCAGCAGACTGAAACACACAACCTTCATGTACGAATTACAGATTAAAAATCAGCGAGGTAAATATGGACATCCCTGATCACTACCATGTACATTTGTACCTCACACTATTTGTACGTCTCTGCATATTTCATGATGTAAACATACACACCGTGTGTGACTCTTTTATGCAGCTAAGTGTTGATATTCATTATGATCATGACTGTGTTGTTCTGTCATTGCTGTGTTCTCTTCAAGGATTTTAGACGAGGCATCCAAACCGCCACCAGCATGGCTCAGTCAGCAGTAAAATCTAAGTAGTGAGAGTGACATCTAGTGGTGTTTTTCTGTTGTTGTTCTCCCCGTCCTGCTCCTGCTGAGCCCCTGTTTTGGCAGCATTATGTGCTCCAGTGAGGATACAGTATCGAATCAAATTGTTGACTGTGTAGCCGACTGAACTGCAGAATGAGACCTGCAGTGGAGATCAGTGTGTGAGGAAGATGGACCGACACGCAAGCAGATTTACACAAGAGAGAACTTGACCCACGTGTCACCTGCATCTGGCTTCCCACTCACTAGGCTGGTTTTTACTAATTTAATAAATCTTTAATAGGTCTCTAATAGGTCTAGGATATTGGCCAATCAGTATCGCTCATCTATTATTCTGCATCTGCAGAGCTGTAAATTAGATTTTTTTAAAGCCCCTGAAAACTTAGTTTCAAATCTTAAGCATTAAATATTCATGACTAACTAAGCAAAAGTTAAAGTTCAGGAAAAAACATTCTTTGTGATAATTTATTGAGAACAACGCTCAAAATCCCAGATAATGTGCTTTATCACGACTGTGCGGGTGTGGTTTGTTCAGACTTGATTGACGGTGACTAAACAGCCCACCAACTGTGATCAGATTCTGATTCGAATGTAGCTAAATCCTGATTGGCTGACTGAAGTACGTGATGTTGCCTTTTTCTAAATGAAGCTCCCGCCCACTTTAAACCAGTGAGAAGAGCACAGAGAAAACTGCAAACACAAATAACCCAAACTGTTCTAACTTCACCAGAAAATGTCCTGTTCTTGTAAAACCTCATTACTCATAGCAAGAAGCTGACTGAGAAAACAGGAGCTTTCAGTTATATGTTTGAAGGTAGCAAAGTGTCCCGGAGAAACTCCGAACACTGAACAGGTCTGTCTTTCAAAGATGACAGTACTAAAAATATTTTAGTATCTCATGTTTCATTGGAGTTTTTTATTTCCCAAGATGCCATTTTAAAGGCTTCTTCATCGTGACAATGGAAGACATTTACCTTTTTATGTCCTGAAAATGGCAAAATATAAGGATATTGGTACAATATATTAAGTGCTAGTGACATAGCTGGATTAACCTTTTAGGGGGCCCCGCCCGCCACCTGTACATCAGCAGCTTTATTATGCCTCTAATGATCAGCTACTACTTCTGTGTAGGATAAATATCTGGCCCCAGCTTTTCTGCAGGTCAGCTAGTTTGTGGTAATTTGATTAAACACAACTTTATTTTGAAAAAAATAATATATATTAAAATAATAAATAAATGGGTTAAGACTAGATTTTACCACACAGTCACATGACAAGGTACAACAGGGCAACATTAGTTCATAAAGCACACATTAATTAATATTTAACTTTAGTATGCAAATTCCCTAATACAACTGAACCTCGGACTTTTGGGGCTCCTGAGGGTCCGGGGCCTGGTTGGTAATCCAACCTTGGCCTGTGGCAGCTTTAATAGAAAAAAATCACAGGAAGTCAGTTTTCAGGAACTCATCTTGTCTCATTCTTCGTTTACACCTTAACCAAGTGCTGGAAATCCTGAATCTGCTTCCCCGTAGCGGCAAAGGTCAGATTTTGTGTAAATCTGGCCCGCGTGCATCAGAACAGAGAGTCAGTGTTTGTCTCGTCACCAACGTGTGGTGCAGATTTTTATTGTTTGAGCGCTCATCGTCAGCCTACACTACACAACTCCAGACTTGACATGGTTTGTCGATACAGGTAACAACATTCCTCATCGCCTCACACACCACGTTTCATGATGGCTGTTGTTAGCCATGAAAACAGAGTTGCAGATTTATTTTGAGAGATAAT
Source organism: Oplegnathus fasciatus (assembly GCA_003416845.1). NCBI lineage: Eukaryota > Metazoa > Chordata > Actinopteri > Centrarchiformes > Oplegnathidae > Oplegnathus > Oplegnathus fasciatus. The sequence continues at coordinate 1,472,235 of NTHP01000146.1, forward strand.
AAATATAAGGCATGTCTGAATGGCAATATTGTATCTAAGAGTGTACATATGTAAAAACAAAATGTATAAAAGATGTTGACAAAGATGTGAAAGAGATCCTAAAATGTCTAATTATGATGTAAATTAAAGTATATGAAGAATTGCTGCTAAGGTCTGTAAATTGCACTTCAGTAACAAATAAAAAGTGAATGTTTGTACTGTATATGTGAATAAAACCACAAAATCTTGTAATTTTACCTTGTCTTGATAGTTTTTGGGTTATTCCAATTTTGATGTCAATTGATAGAGAACATTAAATGTATAATGATTTATCTTTCTCCAGACAAATACACAAAAATCAAATAATGAGCACAGATATTGGGCCATTTCCACTTTGTCGGCTTCATGATCACCTTCCTATAGCCAACGCTGGCCCTCAGGAGCATCCAGACAAATATTAAAGAGACCTCCCTCCTCCTGTCTCTCCCAGGGGAAATCCATGGGGAAATGGTTATCTCTGTTAGGCTCGGTGGCAGGTGTCATACAGACCAGCCACCAAATTAGCCTGGAGGAAGAATGAAGCGAGGAAGAAGGGGGGGGGGTCGTCGAGGTATGCCTCCTCAGCAGCATCCACCCTTCCCCCTAAGGCCACGGAGTCGACTGTGTGCTCTACAATAAACATCATAATTGACAATTTGCTCCAGTGGCTGGTCACGGCCAGCCAGCTATAATCTAATGGACGAGGACAGAGAGGTAAAAATCCACCGAATATTCTCTCTCTCAGTGTCATGCTCTTTTCTCAGTGGAATCTAAGAGCTGTAACACACTAAGTATGACACTGTTTCAACATGTAGGCTTAGACCGACATACAGTACTTGTATGGGGATGATACCAGCTTTTTGGAGTGGTCCAGCTTCTTCAATATACTACTTAGACATTTTGAAAATAATGTAAAAATGCAGGGTTTTTTGGCACCGAAAAGGTCTTCATCAGGATGCAAAAGACGGTAAGCACTGAAGCAGTGGTGGACAGTAGCCAAGTATATTTACTCAAGTATTGTAGTTAAGTACAAATATGAGGTAAGTGCACTTAACTGGAGTGTGTCCATTTTATCCTTCTTTATACTGCTACTTCACTACATTTCAGAGGGAACTATACTTGTTACTCCACTGCCTTTATTTGAAGACTAGTTACTTTCCAGACTAATATTTGACATTAAAAACACATGCACTGTTAAAGATTAAACCAGTGGTTCCCCACCTGTTTGGTTACCAAAAAAGCAGCGTATTGTTGGGTCTCTTTTTAAGTTTCTAGGAATTGTTCCATCAAAGAGAGATTTCACCTTTAAACCTCTCTTAAGATTTTATTTAAACCTGCAACAACTGTTTTTGGCCACTTGAGGGAAGCAGAAACAAGAGTTGTGTTTGTGTCCACTTGGTGAATGTGAGTCTTTCAGCTCTGTTTTTGGTCTCTACCGACTCCTGAGGGATATATGTGGCTCTTTAGCTGCTAAATGCTTCACCATGTACAGCAGCTAGGCCCTAACTGTGTCTGTCTGTTCTTTGGGGCTGGGCAGGTGGTGTACAGTGGGTTTTTACAGCTTTTTCACTAAAAACAGCTCTATGACAGCAGCTGGACAGCTGAATGAACTGACACTCACTACAAAGCTCCGTAAAGCCGAGGGGATTCACCCAAATCTACAGGGGCCTGCCTGCATATTCAAGGGGGCAACTGGACTAAACTTCCTAACTGCAGTTAAATCTACCTCCACCTTCAACTAGCTAACCTACAACAGTAAAATGATACTTGAGCATCAATAAGATAAGATAGTACTTAATTTATCCCGAGCGAAATTGTTGTGCAGCAGTACAAAGTAGGAAAGAGTGCAAATATATAGAGTGCAAATCTAAACAAATAAACTAAATATAAGAGTGGAGAGTATTAGTCAGGTGCACAATGCCAGAAATGTAACAGGTTGTTATATTTCACATAATGTCCCTTTAATGCACATTAGACCCACGATGTCCTGTAAGTCAGAGAGTTGTAATGATTGTAATAAACGGAGAGCCAGTAAGAGGAAGATTTAAATGAACAGAGCTGAAGTGGAGGCTGGAGCCACCTCATGCCTCAGGTGTCCATCTCCCTGCCTGAGGTAGATGAGTTGCAGAGTTTGACTGCCACAGGAAGAAACGATTTCCTGGGATGTTCTGTGGTGCAACGTGGTGGTAACAGTCTGCTGTTTCAGGTGCTCCTGTGCGTCACCAGCACATCGTGGAAAGGGCGAGAGTCATTGTCCATGATGCTCTGCAGTTGGCGCAGCATCCTCCTCTCTGACACCACCACCAAAAGATCAAGCTCCACCCCCAGGACAGAACCAGCCTTCCCGATGAGCTTATTGATTCTGTTGGCGTCGACTGCCCTCGCCCTGCCACCCCAGCACAGGACAGCAAGGAAAATAACACTGGCTACCACAGACTGGTACTACATCCTCAGCATGGTACTGCAGACACACACACATAGCATACCTGCAATGCAACTCTAGGTTTTAATTTAATACAACTCTGGAGTACTCTGCTACTTGATAAGTCTGGTTAGGTCAGGTTAGAATATATGCCTTTTTCCTGGAAGACATTTAGACATGTCACAGCAGGAAAAGCACAGGTGACTATAATAAAATTAATGATGGGCTGAATTGCATTTAGCTGCTTTGGTTTCAGGGCCCTGGTATTGTGCATGACTTACTGTGACACTTGAATATAACTGGGCCATTGTTAATGTTATTAGTAACACCTTAGCTTCCTACTATGAAAGGTCAAAATGTGCTGAAAAAATATTACAGAAACCAAATTTAGACACTATATTAAAACTGAAATAGAAGATAACACCCACCATATAAAGAAGTAAGTCTTTTACATGCCTTCCATATGCAACAGTGTAGCTGTTCCTTTAAACTGGAGGACTACTTAGCAAACAAACTTTGCACAAACTACAAATATTAAGTGTCATATCAGCTGTGGGTGAAATAAGTCCCTGTTTGCACTTCATATGAATATTCCTTCACCTTATGGTTCCCCTCTCATTAACACTAGACATCATTATTCCAAGCTACATCCAGATGAACAAAGTGTGATTCTCAAAATGATACATAGCTTATTGAACTGAATAAAAGGGTGAGAAGGGTATGTGTTAAATAAGATGAAAAAGAGACATGAGAGATTGGTAAAGGAAACCACACATTTTTATTGGAAAGTGTCAGAGAGCATGTACCCGTCACAATAAAGTATGCAAAGTAGATCACATAATGAAGTTTGAAGTGAATATGATTCACTACAATGAAGTGAAGCCTATCCACTTTTTTTTTTACCCCTCCAATCTGGCACGCAATAATTTAATGTATCAATCCAAAATCATATTTCCTCCACGTTAGAATTAATATGTGGGGCACAAATCGGACTTGCCTTTCTACCTGCAGATTAAAATGACATTGATATCAGTGGGCGTGAGATTGAGTTCCCTGAGTGAAACAGGAATAAAAATCCTATCTGCACTGTGCAGCGGAACACAATTAGTTATTTAACAGGCATTTGGAAAAGTGCACCGATGCTCAGATGGATACGGCTAATGCACCTTTTTCAATGCAATGGTAAGGCGTTATTACATTTTTAGGTTCATGCTACTTCAAAATCCATCCCGACTCCATTGTTGGTGGAAACAGCAGTAAAGTGTGGAGTCTGAAGCCAACTTTGGGGTAAGTTATGCATACCTATGTACACTGAGCTACATCTACACCAGTCACACACGTACATAAAATCATTTTATGGGCTTTACAGCACTGAAATAAGTTAAACATCTGAAGATCAAAAACTACAGCATTACTTCATGTTCAGGATATTGCACAAGTGTAACAAATAAAGAGCTTCCTGGATCCCGGTCAAGCCCAATTCTAGTTATATAACTCTCAAACTGAGATTCAGTGTGTATTTCAAGTCATATTCACTGATTTCCAAGACAGAAATGGGCTTCACTCTGAGCACCGGAAACATAAGAGGAGCTGGGTTATTGCTTCTGTATTTGGATAAAGAGTGCCTCTCACAGACTGGAAAGCGCCATCTACAACAAAAGGTGCAAGAGGTCATACAAGGCTAAGGGTTCAATGCAAAGTGTAAACACCATAACTTCATATTGACAGGCTGTTACTGAAGCACAGAAATGACCAGTAACCAACAAGTTCACTTAGGGATGACACATTACAGCAACACAGGGCTTTGAGTTGGCAACAGGCTGAAGAGGATGGGTCTGTATTTCACTGACACTGAGGAAATATGGGCGCATATTATGGCTAAAAGTACTGACACCTAAACCTGCAACATATAGAAATACTCGAGTATGATAATGTTGAACACGTCCCATTCACAAGATTTGAGAACAACAGAAATGCAGTCGTTTTCCCATTATTGCTATGCTCATGACACTTTGCATTCTGACAGAGAGGCAGAATAGAGCTTAAAAAATGAAATCCTACTGTAAACATGGAACAAGGCAGAGTTACAGTGTCATAAGTTTGAAATATTGACAACAAAATCTGGAAATGCGGAGGCTGGCTGTGAACTGAAAGCATCAAAGGTAACAAGCAAAGACTCAAATATCAATAAGTGACAACTTTCAGACAGGACAGCAGAGATCCTGTTTGAAACATTTTAAGACAACTGAATGACCCAGCAGCCTGCATGCTGCACAGGTAATCTGGCAGGCCTCATTATGATATGTCTTGTTCCATGATAAGAAATAATCCAAGTCTGACTAAAAGGATAAAAACATTTCACAGAACCACGTTATCTCTGCCAAACTCCACCCTCAAAGGGTAGATAACTGTAAGACACTTAATCCATGGACTAGCAACAACCTGCAACACAGGTCACTAAATCAGGCCACAACATAATATATACATAACCTCTTTATATTGTATTCTACAAACTCTCCTGGCCTTAGAGTTGTGCTCTCACAACTTTACAAGTAACATTCGCAAACCCAGTTTATCTACATGCAAGAGCAACCAATCAGCAGTAACTAAACGACAGTGATGTGAACAGCAGCCTATGACTGTGGAGTCAAATATATACTTTTATACTTTAAAACAGAAAAGGCTAGGGATGAAAGGATCAGCCTAGCCGCGTCACAATTCACGAGTCATGCTAAATAAGTGACAGGGTCAAATGCAGGAGATCGGCTCTGTGGCCTCGTACACGCTTGGGCTTTAAAATGTTGGAACCATGTCAGTCGCTTAACACCAGGAGATGTTCTGCAGGTTTCAGCTGCAGATGTACACAACATATGATGAGAGTAATCCATCTGGGGAGTATGCTCGTATTATTCATTGTTAATAGCTGCATCCTCAAAAGCAACACTAACTGCAATAATGAACAATGTTTTTCGCACATTCCACCAGCTGGAAATCAGTGAAATACATGACAACTTAAATGCTTCACGGGGGAAACACTTACAAACATACTAGCATGTGCGAAGCCACAGATTACAGCGTTTGTGTGTACCGTCTCCTGCTTTACTGTGTGTTTCTGTTGTGGGTGTGTGCGCGTGTCGGTGGCATCACTTCTCCTGCAGCAGGGCTGGGATGTTGATGTTCCAGCCGATGGCCTGTCGGTCGAAGCCGCAGGTGAACAGGTTGCACGACTGGTTCTCCTCATTCCACGCTGTGCAACAGACCATTCGCCTGTGACCCTGCACACACACACACACACACACACACATTTTCGTTTTAATGATGCTAATTGACCGATGAAACACACACCTTCCCGCGCACTTTGTTCCCCGTCCTTACCATTCTGTTGCTGCGTGGAAGCCTGGCCAGCCTCACGCCACTCATGTCAAACAGGCGGACTTGTCGATTGTCGTGTGGCAGAGCGATGATCCTCTGGTTGGCAGAGACGCTTATCCTGAAGGATCAGATCAAGTTCACTTTGAATCTGGGACAGAGTTTGTTACAGTAATACTCCCAAGTAAACTCTCCTAAGTTCTCTTGTGCAACTGCAGTCTGGACTTTTATTCTACAGCTTGTCACATTTTAAGTGATTTGGTAACCAAATTATCGCTTAGCAATCAATTCAGATGAAGTAATACCACTGACAACCCCTGCGGTGCTGATGAATTATGCAACAAATATGCAATTATTCAAACTGCATCATATCCAGGTTTTTCATAGATGGATAGCACTGATCAATCGATATTTGATTTATAATGTAATAATAATATTGCCTCAGTAACTAAACAAATTTTTACCTTCATTCTCTGATTCTGCAATGACCTTATTTGGCAACAAATGTACCCACAAAGCCCGGCTCTCATCCAGTTACGTCCCTCCTTTCACCCACCTGTTCACAGCTGAGTCAGTGCGGATGGTTGCTATAGGCGACCTCATGTTCTTCAAATCCCACACCTTGACGGTGCGGTCGTCACTCCCTGAAACCACATTGTCACCCACCGTGAACACTGCCGACGTCACCGTGCTGCAAAAGATGGACACACACACACAAATAGAGGTCAGTTGTTACACAAAGAATGTAATACGTGTGTTATTTTTTAGGAGATCAACACTCTACAATCCAATTTAAGTGCAGTGAAGAGAGTTGATAGCAAAGTAGAGCAAAAGTGCCTCCAGTTCTTCCACTTCAGGAAAAGGAAGAAAGTTTCAGGAGTGAATGCTTATTTATAGCCAGTCTAGTCACCCTCTCCCACAGACGCTGCAATTACTCATACACCTAACAGATGAGACAGATCCACACATGCGTCACAGTGATATGTCAAGGTACGTTATGAGCATTGACACTACTTGAACCTAGAGGTACAATATCAGGAACAATATCGGAGTGTTAACATGGTGTGGTTCTTTATTTAAAATGTGATTCTACATTTTAAAACATTACAAGGTAACACCTTCCCACTGGAGAGAAGAAATGTAGGCACGATCACACTCACGCTGAATTCCTGTCACATAAGGTGTAACTGTCAGAACTATTTGATGGGTTAAATAATGAAAGTGACTAACCGCTAATGTTAGCTAACTATTTCAACTTTATCCATTACTTTAACTAAGATCTCTGCTCGCTTGCTAACTCTCAATTGCAACACGTGGTCTTACTCTGTTCAGACCACAGATAACACAAATTTGTAATCCTGTTTGGCTGTTTAGTTTTATTTTTCTCTTTTGACATAAGGTGGATGTATTTTTTAACCAAATCACAATTTCCATTTTTTAGTTCAGTTGAGCTTTCCATGTACCCCCTGGCAACTGCAGAAGTCCTCCTGGTTAGGAAAATCACTGTGTTACAGTAAACTATTGTGGGCAATGCTGTAAATCGATGAGCAGGACTGATTTATGGCAATATTGGATTTACACATTTGGATTTTTGCATATGAGGTACAGTGATATGTCAGTATTTAAACATTCCCACTTGTTATTCTATCTAAATTTCTTGCACATTCTCCATTGAATTTCCTTTTCTTTTTTTTTGCAATTACAAATTAATTGCATACATCTTTGACGCTAGCTGTTGTCAGAGGTGCAGAACACTTTCAGCCAGAGGAGGTCACTTAAAAAAACAAAAAAAACAGACGTTACTCTTGTACTCTTTAAGTGTAATGCAAGCGTGACTTCAGCCTTCATACCAGGAGATAGCTGATTGGATAAAAAGATAAATTATGCCAAATCATCATATCATCAGCTACGTTGGGGGCAGAAAAGTTCTTTATATGCATACAGCATCCCCCTCCTCCCACGGCCTTTATCCAACCAGTCGTGATGCACTGCTCCACATGATAGCACTAAGGTCAGGCCTAGCCATTCATTTAATGGATCTTTAATATTTCCAATCTATTACTGTATGTCAGTCGTTCCTGTGAGGGTTTTTTTTTCTCCTTCCCTCCCTTTTGTTCCTGTTCATTTGTGGAGGGAAGTTTAAANAGTTTAAAAAAAAAAAAGCTCTGATTCTTGATTAAGATCAGCATTGAGTAGTGTCCCTTCACACACACACAAGCAATGTCTAGAGTTCCACGTCTGGTTTTTCTTTCCAAAACTGTCTTCCCTCTTAATTCAAATTGACATGGCATTAAGGGCTAATTAGGGAACTAAACTTTGTCCTATTAGAGAGGCCGGGGCTCAAGGAAACTGCTGTATCGTTACAGGCACCTTCTGACATTGCAGGGTACAGCCCACCTGGGAATACAAGAGGTAGAGAGAGAGACAGAGGGAAGGAAAGATAGGAGGTGTGCTAGGTGGGAGGTGTGCAAGGAGCGTAATCAGACAAGGTAATTGATTAAAAGGTTGATTAAGGTTAAAGGGTTTTTAGAATGGGTGGTGAGGAGGGAGGGGAGTATTCAGTGTTACTTAATGGCATCTCTGCAGTGTGTCTGACAGCCAAGGTCAAGACTCCTCGCGATCGGAGACTCAGGGAGTTGGTAAGGAAGAGAGCGAGAGACCTACAGAGGGGACCTCTCTGCAGTCGGAGAGGTTAAGGTTAGCTGAATGTCTCCCTTACCATGAAGCCCAAAAGGTCCCTTAGCCCCATAAAAGGTGACACACAAGAGGTCTGATTTTTTTCCCTACAATTTCAGGAATTCAAGAACAACCCAAGAGGTGAGGCAAGACAGGAGGAGACATCCTACCTAACCTTCTGGAGGAACTGACCGCTAACACTGAGGTTATATTAGAATGTAGGTGTTACAGTATGTCAGTCACAACCCAGGTCACACCTGTAGCTTCGGCCTCTACAATGAAACAAAAATTCTGATTCACCCATTAAAATTACTTCAGTTTTAAAATTGCCCCCTTCGTCTTTACTGACGCAAAAGCTCTTACAGTCAGTTTTACACTCTTCAGATGAAAATAATAATCCCTCTCACATCCAGAGCTCATTGCCTCACAACAGTGTATGCATTTCAGGCTGCTCAGATTAATGAATACAACTATCCTCACTTAACTCAGGGATGATGTCGGATTTTGGATTGATCGTGAATTGTAAAGGCAAATATCAGATGTGAGGTGGATGAAATGCTGTGGCCAGACAGGATAATTCATCCGAGACGTGTGTGTGTGTGTGCATATATCTGTGTGCTACTTTTTTGAAATAAGAGTTTAATGGTATCACTCCCTTGGGCCGCACCCAAATCCATAGCTGGAGACTTACCCACTGCAGGAATCACTATATTTTCCCTATTTGAACCCCACATGAAGGAGTCTGTTCATCGTGCGCTGTGGATTTTTGTTGTTGTTTACATTACTGTAACTGCAAACTACTTACTGTAGAAAGGTGCACAGCGGCAGTGAGAAACTTGATAAAGCTGGCGATTGTATGACGAGTCTTAATGGATACTTTTCACTTGGCCCTAGGGGATGTTTGACTTTACTCTCCGGGTTAATCAAGTATCAATGAACAATGGACTGCAGCAACATAATATTAATGGACTCTTATACAGCCCTTTGGTAGGACAAGTGCTATCCCGCACAGTATTAACTGGTGTGATGATTGCAGTGTTCTAAAAATGTTGAGGTTTCAGAAAACTCATCACAGCAGGACTGTTCTTTGACTTGTCTTCATGCCACATTTCCTGCCTGGTTGTTATTTCTTCACCTCCCAGCACATCTCTGTCATACATAAATCTGTTAGGTGAACTGGAGTATTTGTTCTGGCACTGTGGCCTTGATCCTTATCCTCTTTCCTAATGAGCGCTTTTAATGATTGATGTATGAATTTATGAAAATATCAAGGAATAGTACAGTGTACTCATTGTAAGTGGATGAGAGCGTAAGCCAAATGCCTAAAACGGTCAAATGGAAATGAAACAATTCAGGTACAGACGACTAAGAGGTTTTAGAGCACTTTGTTATTTTGCTGTGCTGCAGCAAAACTGACAGTCGCTGAGAACCTGGTAAGTGCTGGTGTATTCCTCCAGAGACGGGATGTCAAATCTGCATACAGACCCCCCCCCACACACACACACATGCATTTCTATCAACCGCAATCAAATGTCTCCAAAAGCCGTCGATGGTAGGAGAGACAAACATGGCATGGCATTCCGTTTGTAGAGCAAGTCCGCTGTCACTTCTCGTTTGCTCTCGGCCGTTTTGTTAGCTCACGTGCAAGTTGTCATTACTCTGCAATTATGGCGGGGTGGTGGGATGGAGGGTGTACGCTGCACTTTTAGCTGCCATGGTTCACTGTCAGGAAGCGTTAACCGTAATTGCCAGTGAAGACGGTGGAAACGAGAGGCTGTCTCCCCTCCAGCTCTCAACCTCTTCTGCCTATTAAACAATTCACATTCTCCACTCCTCTGCTGTTTCCACTGGAGGGATGGGGGGATTATGCCATTTACACCACGTCATTATGCCATATTGGAGATTCTGGAAAATTAGCCGGAGAACCAGCAGGGAGATAGCAACCTGTTATTGTTGTAGGATCTAGTTAAAACAAAAATTGCTCACGAGTTGGAAAGTGGAAAAAGCACGAGGGTGCGACCTTTTACGATGAGACCCCAAACAACTACACACANGACAATGAAAATAACTGTTAGTTTCAGCCCATCACATACACACTTTATGTTCAGAAAATCACACACATGCCCAGTGTCCAACTGCATAGCTGCTAATACAATAATGATACTGCACAATACATGAGAACTGTTTTAATGTAACATTTTGTTCATGGCAGGATCACTGCCTTTGAAAAAGGTATTTTATTTAATAACTGATTGTTAACATTCATTTTATTTTTACGCAAACAATGTCAAACATTTAATGTTGCTAAATGTGAGAATTTGCTGCTTTTCCTTGTTTTACATTATAGTAAATGGAATATCTTTGGGGGGTTGCACTGTGGGTCAGACAAAAGACATTTGAAGACATCATCTGGCGCTGTATTATATTGTGATGGGCACTTCTCACTTTTTGGGGGAAATTTTGTAGACCAAACAAATAATCAAAAAAACAATGGGCAGATTAATCAATAATGAAACTAATCATTAGTTGCAGTTCTATGTGTAAAAGCCTCTAATGAACATTGAAGATATAAGCTCAAAGATTTTCATTTAAATAAATGTCTGTTAAGTCACTATCTAACGCTGAATGAGGTAACACAATGGTGACTGAGCCGATGACCCACTGATGAAAGCCTGCAGCATTTGCAGTATTACGACCCGGGTGTCGGTGGCAACTTTCCCGGAAAAATCACAAGTGGCGCACAGTTAGGCTTTTAACAAGACTTTTAACACAACAGACTCGCTCTTCAACTCAACCGTGTGTGAAGCGGCGTACAGTTTTTTCTGGTCTCTGCTAGTGTTGCGAGTAAACGGTTACTATGGCCGAACAAACACAGAAAGGGTGGCTGACTACAGAAGATGAAACGTGAGAAGTGAGGTCCAAAAACACACCTGCAATTACAGATTGTCGCCATAGGTGCTGCGAAAGACAACGAAATGAAAATCTTTGAGATTACAACTTTAAGCCAGTTCAAGTCTGGTAACTTATCACCTCCTCACTCAAACTTCAAGCATCAAGTGGCAGCACAACTCTTACTCAAGAACACTGCAGCTGAACAGTAAACAGCTTCTAAAAGTTTCTGTTTTTATCTGTTATTTGGACAGTCTCTGAAAGTTTGCTGCTTTAAATGCACCACAGAAGGACAAGGAGGTTTTCACTTTAAAGACCATCGATGGCCATTTGGGAAGGGAAGAAGAATGGAGGGAAGGAAAGGAAAGGAGGAGGGCAGACGTTAACTGTGAAACACTGGTGCTTAATCTCATTACACCAATTGTCTATGGGAGAGAATTAGAGTGGGATCTGCAGGAATTATACATGTTGGGGTCGTACATAATGAGCTCTATGTAATCCCCCCACTTGCAATCAAAGGCTGCCAGAGAGTACCAGCCAGCCAGCACACACATGTAGATATGCACGTAAACACACACACACACTCTTCTTACGCCTTTTAAAGAGCGCTGCCATTGAAAGCCACAGACAAGCCTGACAGTCATCGTTTTGAAATGAGCGGCTGCAATTGAGTGTTAACAGCGAGCAAAGTGCCAAATTACACAGAGTGGGGGATTAACGCAGAAACGGACAGATAAATGAACAGGAGAGCGAGGGAGCGAGAGAGGTAGAAAGAGAAAGAGAGAGGAGAAAGAGAAGCAAACCGTCGAAGTGAGGACAAGTGCTCGGTAATGAATGAGAGGCAAGTGGAGGATTTGGCTTAGAGCAAAAGGGTCTGTAAATTAATGTGGCACTGTAAAAGGAAAAAGGAAAAAAAGCAGGGAGTGCTGGAGGGACTCACAGACCAGGGAGATGTTACAGCACCACCCTGTGGGCGAAATAAAGACTGCAGCAACTAGCCATCACTCAAAGTGTTGAGTTGAAGAGCTTTTAAGCACCAATTAATGATGTCTCAACAAGGGTTGAACAGTGTGTGTGTGTGTGTGTGTGTGTGTGTGTGTGTGCGAGAGAGAGAGAGAGACAGACAAACTTACTCAGTGTGTCCCTGGAAGACGTTGACAGAGTGGATGGACGGGTCTCTGAAGTCCCACAGTCTGAAGGTGGTGTCTCTGGATGAAGTGACCACCAGCCGCTGGGTGGGGTGAGTACAGCAGTGGGTCAGCTCCTGGTCATGTCCTGCATACGCAGACACACAACAGTAAACATACTAAACTTGGATTTGGGTTTGCACATCATTAAATGATTTTCAGAGAGACACATGGCTGCTACAGAAAGAAAGCAGCAAGAGCAAGTCAGTTAGAACTCCCCTTCATTTCTGCTTAACCTTGTGCTGATATAGTGATGCAACATTGTTTAAAATTATCTTATTGTGTAGTCACACCAAGTAGAGGAAACAGTGGTCTCTTCCTGTTTAGTTTGGGAACCACAAAAACAGCAGCCAATTTTGTTTACATAAAATGAACAAGCAGCTCATTTCGTCTTCCATTTTTGCTCAGTTACTCGTTACCTCTTCACTGAATGCTACAAAGAGGTAAATGTGTATGGGGCCACTATTATAGCAGAATTACACTGAACAAAAATATAAATGCAACACTTTTGTTTTCGCTCCCATTTTTCACGAGTTGAAATAAAAAATCTAAGACTTTTTCTCCGTACACAGTAGGTATATTTCTCTCAAATTTTGTTCACAAATTTGTTTAAATCCGTGTTAGTGAGCGCTTCTCCTTTGCCAAGATAATCCATCCACCTGACAGGTGTAGCATATCAGGATGCTGATTAAACAGTATGATTAGTACACAGGTGTGCCTTGGGCTGGACACAATAAAAGGCCACTCTAAAATGTGCAGTTTTATTACACAACATAATGCCACAGATGTCGCAAGTTTTGAGGGAACGTGCAATTGGCATGTTCAGGGTCAGGGTCTTGACCCTGGTGAGGATGATGCTCTGGATCAGCGTGTGCGACAGCTTGTTCCAATTGCTGCCAATATCCAGCAACTTCGCACCGCCATTGAACAGGAGTGGGCCGACATTCCACAGGCCACAATCAACTCTATGTGAAAGAGATGTGTCGCACTGCATGAGTCAAATGGTGGTCACACAAGATACTGACATTTCTGATTCATGAGACCCCCCCCCC
>NTHP01000146.1:1485952-1496779 GCA_003416845.1 Oplegnathus fasciatus
CCCCACCCCGATAAAACTGCACATTTTAGAATGGCCTTTTATTGTGACCAGCCCAAGGCAAAATTTTGAGAGAAATATATCTAATGTGTACGTAGAAAAAGTCTTAGATTTTTTATTTCAACTCATGAAAAATGGGAGCGAAAACAAAAGCGTTGCGTTTATATTTTTGTTCAGTGTATTTACAAATCTGAGAGGAGTTGTGTAACTGTATTTCAATCTGTGTGTGCGTAATCAGATTTGTAAATGTGTAAAAAATATCACCAAATCTGTATTCAGATTTGCAAGTGTATTGAGATTTGTGAACATGTAGACAAATCAATAAATGCGTACATAGATCTGTAAATGTGTAGACAAAACTGTAAATGCGTTTACGGTGTTGTGAAAACTGAAAACAGAGTGGTCAACTGCACACGAGGTTGAATAATTAATTTCTTCTACTTAAGGGTAACAGATACTCATAATTTGGCAGTCAAGCCTAAAAATAAGGATATGTAACATAAAGCTGAACCTATAGTTTCGCCTAGGTTATGATGGCTGCTGTCAATGAGACAGGCCAGTAGTCTGCCTTGCATCGACACAACTGCAGCCACAACCGCTACCCAGCCCAGAAATGTCACGCTTAAAATCACTGGGTGCTACCGCCGACTGGTGGTATGTAGGCTGTATAGCTACTGAGGCACACAGACAAATCTCCACACACATTTGTAGATCTCTGCCACGGCAGAAGCGTAGCAAAAATCACGTGTAAAAAGACAGCCAATTGAGAGGCCTGCCTGAGTTATAATTGATGACTTGTCAGTTTACATACCAGTGAGTGTGTGAACCAGTTCAGACGTCTCCACCTCATACAGGTTGGCAGCACGATCCCAGGAAGCTGTCACCACTTGTCGGCCTCCCACCAACCAGTCAGCTGCGATCACTACACCCTGGTGGCTCTTCAGGGTTGCTGTAGCGACCCGGACGGTGGGGACCTCGCAAGGGCCCTCGCCATCCACCTCACCTTCTTCTCTGTCTGACGAGTCCTGGTCGTCATCACATGGAGCCTATGAGTGTACGAAGAAGGACACACAATAGTTCAGTCAATGCACCCGGATGCCTGCAGTGATACAGAATAAAAAAACTGAGACAGCTAGGATGTAGTTTTAATGTGATTAATTTGCCAAGTAAAAGTGACCTATATGTAAATATACTTAATATTCACTGACTTTAAATGTATATTTAAAGTATAAAATGAATATTCTAGTAGACACTCTGGAAAGAGAACAGTAAAAAGCTACTTACACTGACATCTGGTGGTGGCTGGGGGGCAGGAAGCTGCACCATGTAGCGCCAGATGTGAGCCGTCTGGTCCCCGGAGGCTTTGGAAACATAAGTACACATCAACAAACACACAGCCACACAGGTCTACAGACAATTAACTGCTGGAGACAACAGCAGCAGGGAAAAGATGGTCAAATAGTCATGAAGAGAATTAACACGTTGACACAAATATTGAACGTCGCAAACTCAATAAAATAAACACACATGCATTTAAATACATACCTGTGAGGGCCATCTGCTCTGTGGGGTGGAATTTGATGGAGTTGACTGTGGGCGACAGGACAATGATGAGGCACATATGTTACATCAAGTATTCCCATTATCTAACAAGCCAAGTGAACAAATGCTGACAGACATACTGTTTTGCCTGACAGTAACCTACAGCATATGCTTTACATATGAACCAGCCATTGTTTAATAAAAAGACATATCCATTTAAGAAAGGTCACTCGACACTATTTTGTAGTTTGATTTACATAAATTTAAATTTAACCAATCCCTCCTGATATATTGAAAATATTAACAAATTTTAACTTTAATACACAAAGTATGAAAGCTGTGCAGACTAATTTCATCATGCACTTTACTTCTATACAACCGTGCAGACGTTATGCAAGTTTAAGTATTACCTGATCCTGCATGGCCAGCATACCTCAGCAGACATTTCCCGGTCTCTATACTCCACAGCAGAGCGGAGTGATCTGTGAAGAGACAGCAGGGGTGGACGACATGAAGTCATTCACACTGTGTATAGTAATCAGGGAATGATTTAATATTGTAATGTACTGTATTTACATAGTGGACTATCTGGTTACATTAGTGAGAAATTTCTGGACTATTTTATTTCTTATTTCTTACCACCGCTTTTTTCTAGCAAACACAGAGCTAGAGCTTCTAAAGTGTCTTGCAATGGCAGATGATGGAAATTAAAAAAAAACATGTTCAACAAACTGAAAAGCCATTAGAGTTCTGTCTTTTTGTGAGAATTAGTTACAACAATATTAGTACTAACAACACTACTGGTGTGCAGCCAATGCCATCAATCATCTCAACTATGCTGCCATTTTTTGCTAATTGCACCAAGGTATCACAATTAATTTGACAATGATATATTGATGTAAATATTGCATGCAGCACCTTCAATTCTGACTAATTATTCTTATTGAAAACCACTATGGGGCATGTAGGCTGTGTATAGAACAATAGCCCAATGATTGACATATTTAAATAGTCAGTAAGGTGACTTGGTGTACCTGCAGAGGCGGTGCCCAAGACCACTGGCTGAGTTCGGGTGACGCTGAGGTCCCAGATCCCGTCCCGGTGGCCCATGTACTCTTTGAGCAGCTGGCACAAAGCCCGGGACCCTGTGGTGGCTTTAAAACTGGACACAATCTGAGCCGGGAGGGAAGACAGGTGGGCATGATGGAGAAAAAATTCAGAGGGATGAGCATTTCTCCTTGTGCTGAACCAAACTTAAACCAAACACAGTGTTGCTTAAATTAGAGGCCAAGTAAAATTAAAGTAACCACAGGTGCACCAATACAAGTGTTCAGAACTGGTGGGAATGCTGATTACTCGACAAAATGGGCTGATATAAATACCAGAATATGTACAACTTAACTTACTCACTGGCCTACAATGGCACAGTTGCAGACACAATGTATGCAATCTTTATATTTGTGTTTGATAAATGATGGAATATATAATATATATACTGTATATGACTGAAAGCTGGCTACAGAACCATACCATAGACTAAAAGACATAAAAGTAGCTTTTCCTCTTTTACAGGCATCACACAGTTTATTGTTGGCTCTCTGAAAAACTGATTAACAGATAAGGCACAGTGGGTGAGTCAGCTTTCTTTGGGCTTGACTCTCTTAACTTTCTGATATCACGAAGCTGGCTCACTTTTAACTGCACGGCTAACCTGCTCCAGAGCAGGTTAACTTCAGAGAATCAGATCAATACCTGTCGACAGCCTGACAGCTCTCTGGAAAAATCTATTATCATCGCTACAGGATCCTGACAGGAACATGAGTTTATAACTAAGTGGCAAGTAATAGAGACATTTTTATAGATGAGTAGAATCATTTGGCTTTCCATGTTAATTATGTCAGAGACAGCGTTCACTCTGGGTTTAAAACAAACAGAGAGATAGTTTACCACAGACTAATGAATGGCAATTATAGCTGCATATTAATTGTGCATGCCGTTAATTAACTCAGTTCATTATAAATGCAACATTTCAGCATTATCAGCCATTCAGACTATCTGTACTTTTCCTCTCTGTTTTAACTTTTAACAGTTTGTATCACCTATTTAAAATACATGGAAGGATAATTCATGTACTGACATTTTGGCCCATGTTCACTCTGAAAATGTTGTTTCTATACAGAATGCTATTTCAAAAGGCCTATATAATAATTCTAGCACTTATTTATAGCCTTAGCATTATGTTTAATATTATTCACAGTGTTTCTACAGCTTTTCGTTCTATTCGACTTGTGTCATTATATTGTATATGTTTTACCTCACTGTAAATCATTAATGTTCGGCTCAGTGAAGCCAGGTAACCCAAAGAGAGTTAGGCTAAGATGAACTGGCTTTGTGATACAGGCCCCTAGAATGGTAGCCTGCAAAAGCAAGGTGTATGTATATCCTGTAAAAAACAAAAACTCACTCTTTCAAAACAGAGAGCGTTTCTGAACTGCCAAACGGTTTGTGGTTTCAAACTGTACCAAACTGTGAGTCACGGGAGTATTAATATCAAGGCTGTTCATATGCTAATTCAAGTATCATTATAAGGACGCTGGATACAAGCAGTGCACCTCCAAAAAATATCTAGTGGTCTGGTTACACATGGCCTTTAGTCATTACAGGCTTCCAGATGAACAAATTAACGGGTGAATTGTAGTTTCAATTTTCACAGAGCAGTCACAAGCTGTACTGAGCATGCTGCTGCAGGCAGACGCTGACCACAGCGATAAGCTTAGATCATTGGTAGTCATTAGATGCAGCAGCGAAGCATCTGGTTCACTTGTGTCAGACTGTGTTAATGTATGCTCTCATTCTGTCCGGTGTGTTTACATTCACATTACAGTACAATACAATCTCATCTGTTTCATATCACTGAAACACAATGAGCAATGAGCAACAAGAAAAAATAGCCCATTCCAGTCAAGGTAAACAGAGGATAAAGTTAGTGCAGATCATTAGTTTCAAGTCCTAACAAGTCTTAACAAAATTAGTTTTTTGGTCATGTTTCTTAGCCAGCTGATAGGTTAGCTGTATATTATATAGCAGCTAGGTCTGTCAGGGGGTTAATCTAAGAAGTCCTCCCTTGATCCTGTGTATCCTCTTTCCTAACTTTCAAATCAGAAGAGGATTGTGTCCCACTCTTCATCTAGCTCAGAGTCAGGCTGCATTCAGATTGTGTCTTTGCTTTAAGAAAGGCAAACATTTAGGTAAAGTGGAAAGAAAGAGAATGGGGAAGAGACGTTCAAAGACATGTTTGAAAGCCAATTACACTTAAGTAAAACATTTTCAATATTGGTACCATTAGAGGTCTCTACGCCATTGGAGGTACTGGGACCCCTAAAAGAAAGAATTTAGGGGCACAGGCGAAAATTTACTTTTTACCAAACGTTGCTCAGTTTGAGGCCATTCTGTCTAAACTTGATCATTCTGACTGAACTTATCTTGTTATGTGTTTATTTTGGCATTATGACAATTGACTCTGACATATCGTTTTAAGACAGCTGATGGAAAGGGACTCAAGTGGTCGCCAAAGTAATTAAGGTTCTATTTTATTGGTAGATTCAGTGTAATAAATAAGTAACACTTCCAAACATACAGTGTATTCTTATAAGAAACTGTAAAAATAAGTTTTTTTGAATACAAATGCAGCCGTTCACCCACATTACTTTCGACAGGGTGCAGAGCAGAGAAGAGATGAGGAGTCAAGGTCAGACTGTAGTTAAAAACAGACTCAGCCCACAGCTGTCCCCCACGATGCTTAGTGACAAACAGAGCATTCAGGAAGTTACCCATGAATCTCCTCCCCACAACTCCCATGTGGCCACACTGAAGTTGCGAGGTCCACCTATTTTGCCGTGGAAAGTGTACAAGCGCTACATCGGCAAGAGATTAAAAAAGGAAGAAGTCAAGGGAGATGTCATTTGGTGATAAACTCTTAAAGTCAAGCTTCCTTAATCCATGTAAGTCCAAAAATCTCATCAATATAAATGCCTTAGCACTTCAAAAAACAAAGAATTTAACAGTAATGATTTCTGGTCACAATTTGTTTACCCACCCTTTACAGATCATGACCTCAGAGGAAGAGAAAAAGGCTTCTTTCCCCTCACTCTGCAACAAAGGGGCTTTTTTCTGTGACCATTACCCCAAGCCTGAATCCCAACAGTTCGTATAATTACACAGATAACAAATCTTATGAGCTCTATAGAATAGGCTAACATAGCTGGAGCCAGGTACCTTGCTGGTGGAGGCTTTGTAGGTCGTCTTCAGCTTCTGTGACAGTTGACTGGTGCTGTGGCTGGCTGTGTGGTGGAGAGACAAACAACAATGAATGAAATTCACCACCGAGTAACAAACTCATTGGCTGGTTTCACTGCTGCACTAATAGCCTAATAAAGTGTCAAGGTTTTTAACTGTGCACACCTCAACAATACAAAGCCTTGTGTGTTTCTAGTTATTGGTTGTCAGTACTGTCTGCATGGCTGCTAATGACTTTTGCAAACCTGCGCAGTGGCCAGCAGAGATGGACTTGTGTAATTTATGTCCAGAGGGTTGTTCCATAAAACAAGATTACCAGTTAAACCAGGTTTATTTTTAGGAAATTCAGTTTCATAAAGGAGGTTTAAATAAGCCTGACCTAAGTTACCATGGAAACTTATCTCTCCAGAGCCTGACCAGGACCAGTTGAGTTTTCAGGTTTAGTCTCACAATCAATATGCCAGATTGAAACACAGTGTTTAATCCAAAGTTTCTCCCTGAAGGTTCCTCTTCACTGCTGCACTATAAACAGCAGCCAGTTTGTTGTACATGTCAAATTCAGCACATTTTGACATAGGCTGCAATAATAAATATCAACATATGTCCTTTTAAATATGCTGCAATTAAAATTAAGCTTGCTGTTGGCACCTGACATCCATCTATTAAAAATACAAGAGGCAGAGACAGTCAGTCTGAAGAATATTAGTGTTTTCATCATATAGAGGCTGTTATATCACTTGTACACATCAGGTAGCAAAATCCAATGTAATGCTTATACATCTTGTACATTCATTTTCAGCACTTATCATACAAACAAAATTCACATTACTAAAGAGGAGTTCATTGTGTCTGAGCTCACTGCTGACCTACAACATGCTTCAGAAAGTTCTCTTTCACTTTGTTAACTGCAGTGGTTTTGTTTATTTTGTTTCATTATTTTATGTTTAGCATCTGTGACCGCGGACGTCACAGTTTCACCTTTACATGGCAGTTTTCTTCACTGTGAATTAACGTGATCTGTGCTCGGTGTCTCAGGTCTGTGTTTTAAAGTCATGACCGAGCACTTCTTAACCTAGGCTTGAATTAGTCTGATCTCATCAGTTCTGAGTTGGCTTTATGAAACAGTTTAATCCTGGTTCACTTTGTTAGGCTCATTCAAGACATGCTTTTCACAATAAGCCCTGCTTTGGTGAGCAAACTTTATGAAACACTCCTCTGGTGCGTTCTAGTTCTAGACACTTGTATACTTCCATCTCAGTCCTATATAAAGAGAGGACAAATATCTTGACATTAGTAAAAAAGTAAAAGAAAGTCCTACCACTTGTTGTCTAGCACCTTGTTACCAGTGTGAAGTAATTGAAACTGAAACTTGTTTATTTTAATAAGCTGACTGCAAACTTTGAAAGCGGTGTCAGTTAGTGAAGAGTTACACTATTGGGTATATATTTTTGAATTTGATGGATCCTGATCACTTCTTTTAATACTTTCATAATAACTATCATCATTTATGATCTGTCATGATATATAAACAATATATTGATTAAAATCTTGATGGTAACCAGCCTCAAGTGTTGAAACAATGCAACTCTCACATGTCTGTCTTACAGGCAGAATTTTCCAGCCACCACGGAGTGAGATATATCATTTCATTTCAAAGCCACACAATCAATTCCATCTATATTTTCCATCTAAATTTCCAAAGAAGCAGAAACGTAAATGTATTGAGACCATTAACAGATTGTGTAGGAAACACTGTACCTTTTGTTTTCAGAGCTCCCTTGGTGGGGTCTCCTCCCTCAATAGTCTGTCCATCTCCGGTCAGACGCTCATTCAGAGAGTCAATTTCCCGGCGTACTGTAATGTTAGCACAGTGACAGGGCATCAGTAAGCAAACACTGCCTGCGCTCTGAAACCGTCTGGTTAGTCAATCAACACCAGAAGATCAATAGAGTGTGGTATGTGCCCAAGAAATCTAAATGCAATCTAAATAAATTTGCTTGACTCTATCAGTTACTCACATTCAAGGTTTTCAATGTAGAGATTTTCAAACTCGCGCTCAATCTGGCCAAAAAGGTCCAGAAGATTGTTCCGTAAGGAGAGGGGCAGCTTGGAGTCCTGGGCAGGCAGACAAAGAAAAACAATGCTTGAATAAACCTGACAGTAAGCTGACATGTAGGTAGAAGTCAGGAATCACATTTGCATACGGAGGAGAAGTTACCACTTTTATTCCCTCCACATCCTTCTCCAGTGTGGTATTTTCTTTTAATTATAATGTGATATATAAAATATGTTGTGTTTAAAAATCTGAACTTCAAGACCATTTTAAAACATGTTCAGAAATGAGTATGTTCAAACATTAAAACATCAAAATAGTAAAATGCTGCTGACAGACACAAATACAATAAGCATGTAACTCATATATAGTCACTATTCACAGAGAAGTTTGGGTGACTCATAAAATACACGCCGCTTAAACTAATCGAAAGCAACCCACATATCTCATGTCAAACACAGCCTGTGTGTTTACCTGATTTAATCAGCCACCAATTGCGTTTGTGTTGAAAACTCAGCTACATTTTGGGCTACATAACTACACAACAGCCAGGGTCCAACCAGTCAAACTTATTTCAACTGACTTACCTCCATGATGAACTCCTAGAAGTACCCAGTTATCAGCTGACCACCAGTCTACACCAGACAAGCATGCAAAGAGACGTAAAAGCTGCCATGAAAACAATGGATTCAAAAGGCTGCATTTGACAGCTCGCCTTGAGAGCCGCTGTTTATTTCTCTAGCCACCTGAAAGACGAGGAAACCTAATACTCAACTGTCACTCTTTCTTCTGGCACGCGTTCAAAACCAACAGTTTGTCACAGTGACGTTAACCGCCTGACCATTCTGTCAGCGCCACATGTCAGCACACTTTGTAAATTAGCAAACAACAGGCAGCCCTTATGAATTTAAAGCTGCTTAGTTGTGGCACTAAAACCTGCAGCGTACTCGGGCTAATAACGACAGCATTGAAAGTGCAGAAGAAAATGCTTTCTGTGTGTTATATATGGGTTTATAAAGCTGTCTCTGTGTGTGGAACTTGTGCTGTGGGGGGTAGACTAGGCACATAAACAGAGCCAGCATGTCTTGGCAACAGACAAAAAGGTCCGGTGAAAAGACTAATCAGACCTGGACAAGCGGCCCATATTAAAACTTGATGAGACAACAGGCCAGTGCAAGCTGAGCTCTAGTTCTAGAGGCTGATAATTCAAGGACATTGTCAAGCAGAGAAAGTAACTGCGAAAGGACGTCCATGGCAAAAACTAGGGCTGGGCAGTACTGGCAAAATCAAGCATCACATCATTTCGGACTGAATACTTTGATCCAACATCTGGATCACAAAAAAGGCACAGACACAGTTTTGTCTTTCTTTCTTGACAGTCACTCACAAACACTTTGTTCGGCTTATCTGAGAGATGACTCTCAGAATAAGGTCGCTCTACAGCCAACTCCCAAAAGTTAACAACCAGGATGTTCTTGATCAAACAGAAACAGCTTTTATTATCTCAGCAGCTAAGAAACTTCACAGTTTGCCACAGCTGGTTTGCAACAGGAAAGGCCTGCTCATGTACAGGCTTACAGTCTTCCCCTTCTAGAAGAAATAAATCAATTGTAGCTCGAATTTAAATAACCTGTTTGGAGATAGTTAATCACTAACTTGATGGCACCAGTGGGCTTAAAAATCACAGAAGGTTCTTTTGTTTTGACAAAAGGAAATCAGTAACCAACATGCACATCCACACCAGGCAGTTCATTAAAGTTTAGAGAGTGTAATATCTAGACGACATTAACACTTTGACTGAAGCAAGTTTAATGCATAGTAAGATCAGACCAGAAAAGCACCAACATTTTCTCTGGAGGGAGAAACCACGTCTCATAAATACACGGTAGCATGGAGCTGTGGATGTTGCAATACCAGGTAGAAAATAAAAGCAATGCTGCTCAACCAGCTGGTACTGTGCTCTCTGAAAAAACAGCTTCACACCAGAAAAGAATGACAAAATGCAAATTAACAAAGAATAACTTTCTTGTATAGAAAGAAGAAACTCTGCAGGTCATGTCTACAAAATATGTTACTACGTGCCTTATACGCTGCACATTTACCAAAATGTTTGTCTGCAGCTGTCATAGTGTGCTTGTGTATGAGTGAGAGAGAGAGAAAAGGCATGGATGTCTGTGCATCTCCCTCACCTGTCCCTCCAGCATGTCTCCTCTTTGGATGCCTGGTGGCCTCTCCTCTGTGCTGTTGGTGCGCCGGATAGACAGACTGTGAGCCTTGCGCTTCTGCTTGGGGTGACGGGCAGCCGAAGCAGAGCCGCTGCTGCTTCCGCCCTCCACAGGCATCCCTCCTACCTCGTGGGTGGCCCTGCCCCCTGCTCACCTCTTACCTGAGAGGCAGGTAAACAAAGGCCAGGCTCCCTAGTTGGCTGGTGGTTGGATTAGGTTGGTCTGTTATCACCACCTGCCTGCAGGTAAAAAGGTAGTGAAGTTCAGGTTCACAGCCATTGCAGGAACTGCTGAAGTTGAAAGGTAGCCTGCCCTGCAAAAATCCAAACTAATACAAGTATTATATAGGCCAGAGGTTTCCAAAGTGGGAGGCGGGCCTCCCCAGGGGGGCTCCAAACAGTTTCAGGGGAGGCTCAGTGAATGGAAAAAATATTACATTAGTTATCAAAAGGAGATCACATAGAATAGCCTAAATGTGTGTGATTTGGTTAAAGAGATAGCTCACAGATACAGTACTTTTGGGGAGTTTTACTGTTTTTCAGAAACTAATAGATGCGTTAGGACAGACCTTTATAATGTATTTGGTGTAGTCTGAAGTTATGTTAAACAGCAATATTAGGCTATCTTGGCTCAATTGTTGAGTGTCTGTCGGATCAAATAACATAATCATGATCCCATAGGCATCCAGGAATTGAGCGAACCTAGGCAAGTAAA
>NTHP01000146.1:1525703-1545692 GCA_003416845.1 Oplegnathus fasciatus
TCCAAACCTCTCCACAATAAACGTAAATCCTACTGGCTATCGGTTAATACATTTTTAATCGGTTAAATTCTTAACAGCAATTAATCGATTAATGATTAATCATTAACATCCCTAGCATGTACTGTCCAGGAATGCTTGGACCAGATGGGATGATACATTACACAGCAAGCACATCTGTACCTCAGTTCTGTGAGCGAGCTGCCATCCAGTTTCTGTCTGCTTGAAGAATTCCAGGAAGGGGTCAGACTTGCCAAAGAAATCCTGGAAATAAATAAGGAAATAACATGCATTCATATACTTGTGCAGCTGGAGTTACATCCAGGTAACTGTTTCAATCTCTTTGCGATCTTTCACTCACTGTGATATAATCTATCAAGTGAGTTGAAGGTTAGCAGCAGAATAGCTTTTATTGCTGCTATTCCCTTGCTAAATCTGTAACTCCAGTAGGATCATGTACAAATAATAATATTTCTATATTCATAATTCAAATGTACAGTAGTAATCATTACCTTTTTGTCCAGTTTTCTAGCTGCAACTTCAAATGCCACGGCCCTGTTGTCTGTTCTTTCTTCAGCACATATCTACAAAACATGAAACAGTATTGTGTTAAAAATATCAAATAAGTGCATTATACACGGAGGAACACATGTATACTTAGAATACCTTCAACGCTATTAAAGCCATTGCCAAGCTGAATGAAAGCAACTCACAGTTATGGTTCCTTTCCCTGCAGGTGCCCTGTTCTTCAAGACAAGTGGTCTTGTTAGTTTCCTTGAGGACACAATCTGGACAGAAACAACAATTATATGCTTTATTTTTGACACTTTGAGCCCAATGAAGAGAAAGAAGCATGATGAACAAGCATTTGTGATGATACATTTTTTTGGGTAAGAGGGCTAACCTGTCCCAAGGTACACTCCAGTTCTCCCAGGAAGTCAGCATTTTGCAGACTGCCGTTTTCACTGTCAATGTCGTACACTTCAAACCTCAGCTTCTGCACCATCTCAAAGTAGTAGTCAACGACAAAAGTCTTGGAAAACTTGGGATTAAGGCAGTTCTTGATTTTCTCCGTGCGGCCAATCTAACACAGACGCATGTTTCAGTGTCAAGGACTTTTTTTTGTACATAGTTGCTGTTGAAGTTTCACTTATTAATATGCGCATGCAGAAAAACAACTTTTGAACCTACTTACCTCACACCAGTGGGGCCCCGAGCTGTTCATGGAAAGAACACACAGAGGGTCAGACTTTGAGAAAGCATCCATGTCAAGCAGATTGTCACAGGAGATGCTCAGCGCCACCTTGGTCACGCAGTCGGTGACCCTTGCCCCCGGGGTTCCAGCTGCCGCCATGACAGCCTGGAAGACACGCACGAACAGGCAAACATAAGCACAGATCAACATCTTGCAAAAACGGAAGGGAACATTGAATCTACTACAAGTTATAATTAGAAGCTACAACTGATACTGAGAGCTGCAGCCAACTGCATTCTTTCTTCATCCTCATTAGCAGACATTACTATTGTTTATTCATCCAGTTTAGCCATCTGAATTCATCTTACAAAGGACCAAGCAAACCTGCCAAACTGCATCCAAAAGTCATGTTATAACTTTGTTTATGAATATAAATGCACAGCGTGCAGAACATATTTTGTATAAGAGATCTTATGATTCATTGAGGTCATTTTGTCAATTCAGCCAACACATGATTCACAGAGCCCCTCTAGTTTCAATAAAATCTCTGGTTTTTCAATCAGGGTACTGTTATCTAACGCCAAGCGCCGTGCCATACTGTGGTGGGGGTTTGCTGGACCTGCAGTAGATCCAACCCCAAGTTTAAACTGAATTTGTCTACGCAGTGGAAGGGTCAGTTGTTGAGTTGAGTTCTGCAATGCAACTATTTCTAAGGGAAAGTACAGTTTTAAATTATGTTATTTTCTTTGTCTGGTTCATCAATGATGATAAATAAGCTGTATTCTGTGTTCTTTGTCAGTGTGTTTTTAAGCATAGTCTTTCAGAGAGTGATACTAAAATATTAATCCAATATTAGATTATTAAATGCGGGAAAAAACAATGTGACAGACTTTAGATACGTTGATTATTACAATAACAAGCTGGTAGGAGGCAAGCAGCGTTGTGAGGGGTGTAAATAATTTTATTTATGCTGTCAGTCAGTAGCATCCAGTGGTGGAAGGTAACTAAGTACATTTACTCGTGTACTGTGCTTAAGTACAATTTTGAGGTACTTGTACTTTACTTGAGTATTCCCATTTTCTCTACTTCTACTCCACAACAACTCATAGGCAAATATTGTACTTTTTACTCCACTACATTTATTTGATAACTTTAGTTACTTTCCATATTAACACTACAAAATATAACCAACAAATAAATTGTGATATTATTATATCAATAAGACTTTATTGATCCCCAGGGGGAAATTCACAAGCTACACGGCAGTATATAAACTAAAATATATAAATATATTAAAATCATCTCCACCTTTACCAGCTGCAACATTAAAGTGATGAACACATTAATACATAAATGATTACAATCTTACAATATAATATGTTCTGAAATGGGCCATTCTGCACACTTTAGGTACATTCTGATGTTAATCCTTTTGTACTATTACTTGAGTAAAGATGCAGGACTTTTACTTGTAACAGAGTATTTTAGCACTGTAGTATTGTTACTTTTAATTAAGTTGTGAGTACTTCTTCCACCACTGGTATCATGATTTGCGACAGCACATTAATCCAGACATACCAGCTAGGTTCCCACCCAGTCTTATGAAACACTAACGCTACTTTGCTTTAGAAATCATTACAGTGTCTCGTGGTTTTCGCTTTAGCTGTGGAAAAACGTCCGCAACAGTAAAAAAAAAAAAAAAAATGATTAACTTTGACTGAACGTAACATTAACGTTAACGAAAGGACCGAGCCGTAGAAAGCGTTACTAGCTAACTTACAGCGGCCCCGCAACAGAAAGACACTTCACTCACGTTTATTACCATTGAAACAGAACAAATGTAATGAGTACTAACTAATTAACGCTATCTAATTTAGTAAATGTGACTTGAACAAGTTAACGCCTATTTTCGTTTCGGCTAACGGTCACATGATACGAAGAAAAGTAAGCTAGAGTATGAGATAGGCACCATTTCAGTCGCGTTAGTTACTAGCTGCTAATGAAACCATTAAGGCTATATTTATTATTTATTATAAAACGACATAATGTCAAAAAGAGTCTTCTCTCTGTAAGCCTACCTTGTTCGCTAGCTAGCTGTGTCTGCTGTGTTTTGGTCTTGTGACAGAATGAAGAGCTAAAGCTAGCTAGCTCCGTGGTGGGCGGTGCCCGGTGCGCTCGTTTCCGGTTAGAGGGACACCCGCCTTGTCTGCTGCAGACGAGAGCAATGCGGCATCATGTTTGCAGGTTTAAACAAAATATAGTAAAGCTGGTGAAATAAATTGCGACATATTATAAAATATAAAGTGGTCAGAAACACAGCTACAAAAACGTGGACATTTGATTAAATATTAAAGATGTGGAGAGAGACTAATAAAGTCAAAAGGCCTATTTCCCCAGTCACAAAGCCTTCAGTCTGGACTTAAAACACCAGTATTTGGTCAAAGCTGTGATAGTCAGACAAAAAGGGAGCATTAAGAGAGCATACAGATCCCCCACATCCACTAATATGAGCACTAAGAGGAGAATTGTGTTTCAGTGCCGTGGACGTGGTCCTTCAGGGACAGATTCATCTGTTCCAGAGGTGAAATCAAGAGGGGATTTTTTATTGATTATCTTTGTTGCTTTGTTCCTGCCAGCATGAGCCATCCGACTTGACCCTTCCCCCCAACAGTCTTGGTGCTGCATAAGCATCCAAACACTACAGATACACATTCATTCAATGGTAGTAGTAGTATGTTATTTTTATTGACAGTTCTATACAGAGTGTAATATATTTTGTTGGAAAGCTAGATAAACCCAAATATGGCTTATCGGACTGTGATGTGACTTATGTCTGCCAGTTGTGATGTAACGTTTCCTTCATCAGACCACAGTCACAGAAGAGGCAACATCTTTGTGCTCACAGTTCAGTCTCTTTGAAGCTAGATCAACTCCGACAGCGCTGATGCAAGAGAAAAAAGATGTATTTGATTTCTTTTCACAGTAGGGTGCAGCAGATGCTTGTATATCTCCCATGTTACAACAGCTGTAACTGGGGTTACACTTGTTATAACTGCTTACACACGTTCCCTTAAATCGCCATGTTCCAAAAACCCACAGTATCGTGGGGGGAAAGCTCAAACTTGGTACTAAATTAAACATCACACTCAAAATCACATCATCATACATATAAATTAAACTTTGCACTCATGTACAGAAGAAACCAGGACTCGTGTCAACAAGGTTGCCTGGACAGACAAAAAACGCAGCACACATTACTGCTTTCTCAGAAGACTTGAAGATAAAGAAATATGGGTTACAGCGCTGAGAGAGTGTACTAAGTAACAGCAGAGAAAAGGTAATACAGGGAAAAGACTGAAAAAACATTTGTACAACAAAGAAATATACAAGAAATACTGACATTTCATCAACAAAGCTTTACCGACGTGTCAAGCGTTACATTTGCAGTCCACAGAGTATATTCTGATTACTTTCTTTTGATTGTTTGGTGTTCATGCACTATACAACATCCCAGTCTCAGATTTGAGGCTAATCACCATTTTTTGTATCGTCTATTTTTAACCATACATACATTGTTTTCTTTTCTTTTCTTTCTTGTTGATTGATTTTGCGCCATTTCATATAGTAAACGCCAGAAAGAGGATGCAGGAGATGCAGGTAAGCAGTAAATAATGAGGTATTTGCGTAAATTTCAACCCATCTTTCTAGGACGGGTCAGTCAGTATGTTAGGGGGTTTCAGCTTGTAAGTATTGAAGAAGGAGGACACTTGATCGGGCAGCTCCGCCAGGACGCTCTGGGCAAGGGCCACACTGTTTCCCTGCAATGACAACGTTACAAGGATAAGAGCTAGTCTAGGACCATGCTTGCTGACATTAAAGTGTGTCTGTGCTATTGACGGCTCATGCTGACCAGTGAAATCAAAGGAAGGCTTAATGTCAAGAGCAATTAGCAGAGAGTAGTAGGGAGTAGGATCTGTGAAATGTGTCATTTTACATATATATTACATTTACTTCCAAATCAGTGAACACCTGTTATACTAAGTGTTATGGATTATGGAATATTCTCTGATGAACTTTGAGAAAAATCCCTTATATGTACATACTCTAACTCAGTATAAAGGTATGTGCTGCTGCTTACTTGGAAGTCTCTGAAAGGCACAAACTGGACGATGTCTCTAAGGGCGACGTCACCGCTGGCCGAGCTCAGCAATTTGTCATCGCTGTCAAGGAACTCCATTGCGCTGAAGTCTGCCCCGCCCACACCCACTATGATGATTGACATGGGCAGACGAGAGGCCTGCACGATGGCGGAGCGTGTCTGGTCCATGTCTGTGATCACTCCATCTGTGATGATCAGCAGCACATAGTATTGCTGCAGAGGGAGAGAGAAAACACATCGGACAATGTCAGATGTAACGTATAAAAAGCCCCAATCATTTCTGAGTTTGTTTCAGTATGATCTTAGAATATTATCTTATTCCTATTTTGTTTAATTAAGATCTTATATTATTGCTTTAATTTCCAGCTTCTTTGGCTTGCCACTAGAGTTGCAAATTTTGTGCATTTTCCTTAATCAATAGTTGAACACACTAACAATCGATTATTGATTAATCATTAATAATTAATAAGATACAAAACGCACGTCTTTTTCTCAGTTTATTTCCAAACCTCTCCACAATAAATGTAAACCCTACCGGCTATCGGTTAATACATTTTTAATCGGTTAAATTCTTAACAGCNCTGTTTACTCTCTTACTGTTGAGTCTTGTTGGATTTTACTTGGGTGTAAAGAACTTTTAATGTAGTTTGGAAATCGGCTATACAGATAGAATAAAAATACTCCAAACCTCTCAACAATAAACATAAACCCTACTGGCTATTGTTAATACATTTTGAATCGGTTAAATTCTTAACAGCGATTAATCGATAAATGATTAATCATTAACATCCCTACTTGCCACTTGGCTTGTATTCAACATTAGCGACTGACCCATTAGTACACATCTCGTACATCACTACATACTGCCTGAACATCGTTTTTTTATTACTGGTGAGTATCAAAAAGTGAAATATCTTATTTCAAAATATGCAAGATAGTCATTATTTCTTGAAAAACATGCTTCAGTGGTAATAAAGAGAACAAAGGGGCTAAAACATCAGTTTGATATCATGTGGATTATCACTGTAGCTATAAATTGTCAAGTTCAGTTTTCATATCAGCTAGTTAAGCTCTCAAAACTGAATCTAACAACCATTTGACTGAAGAGTGACTTGAGATTTCACACGGATCGCTGAGTATTTAAACAACTTTTCTTTAGAGAAAAGAATGACTCCTTACTGAGGCCGTGTTCTGCCGGAGAGCTTGTCTGGCGAAGCAGGCTACGTGGTTGATAATCGGAGAGAAGTTGGTGGGGCCCCAGAGCTTCACCTGAGGTAGACACTGCTGGTAGGCTTTCACCACGCCCTCTATGCCTGCAACAAACACACACACACAATATAATGTATATAAGTCAGCATCAGCATTACTGAACAACTTTTAACAGCCAAACACAATCTTGTGATAAGGTTTGACTTACCCGCGCAGAATGGATTTGCTGGATCAAAATTGATAGGAAACTCATGGGAGACCTGTAAGCATGATTCATAGATAAATAAATATATAAAAAAAATTAGAATACAGTCCATGACAATTTTACACCAACTTCTGAATTTTAAAATGGAACAAGTCAGAGTCAACTTCCTCACATTATTGTTTTCATACATATTCATATCCTCCTGACATCTCTGATTTACTGTATATGACAGTAATTTTTACATTTTGAGGAGGTTGATGACAGAAGTGTGAAAGCACAGTGTGTCTACAGGATGTGTGGGATCTGATTGAGTCACTAAAGGTCTGATGTCAAGTTCATACATGCCAGGAGGGTGGGATCTGTGCTCCAAAACCAAAGACAGGAAACATCTTGTTACTACAAAGAAAGACAGAAAAAATAAAGGTGTAGGTATAAGATTAATAGCACATATTAAACAAGGCACATCAGCCAGTAGATTACATTTTTCAGCCTCTGCAACAGTCTTTCACAAAGAGATTTAAAGCGGCAGGATAATGTAGGATGGAGCAGAGCTTGAGTTTACCTGTCATAGTCCTGGATGACGTTACCCACCGCCCAGATGGCTGTCAGGTACTCGTTATAGCCTTCAGGGTTGATGTAGTGGAGGGACTGGGGAGTGGTGGGATCCCCGTTGGAGCCTGTGAAGTCAATGGCAATCTGGCCCAGAGGATAAGGATCAAGACATAGGGAGCTGCTCAGTGACCAAACGCAAATGAGAGGTACGTAACACAGTATATACCACGCCTCTGCAGGTGTCAGAGAGGTGTGCTACCTGGAAGTAGCTGTAGGCCCATTAAAAAATCGAATCACATAAAACAATTTAAGACAGTCAGGATGTTTGCTTTGTGGATTTAAAACATGTGAACATAAATAAAAGTATTAAAAGTAATAAAATCTTGTGTCTGACACTTCCAAACTCACAGTGAAGTTGATTTGACAACCGCCCATGATGTAATCCAGGAAGGTATACTCCTTCACCACCTGAAAGGGTAAACATTATGTTAACTGTGCGCAGCAGTGCACAAGGTATCGTGACGCAGTAAACAACAGCCAGAGTGGTAACGTACAGTATGTATGAATAGTTATTTCTGGCTGTCTTAAAAAAATGCATGGTCTAAAAAATGTATGAAAAGATGTACCAATGCAGAAAATATACTGAAATCAAGGTAGAGTGAGATGTCTTCAATTTCCTCATTTCGAAATTCATTACCTGGCATTGCTTGATGCAGATCACCCCAGAGTTTTTATAGTTTCTCTTCTTTAACTTTTTGGGGTTAATGCACTCAAATTCAGCCTGCAAGTGAGAACATGAGTCATATTTATGCCAGTTAAAAAAAACCCAAACAGAGCTGGAATCAAACACACACACACACACACAAGTCTCACTGGGGAAATGTGTGTTCCCATCTGCATCTCCGCAAGAGTGGCTTTAAAGCTTCCAATAAGGTCGTGGGAGCCGTTGTAGCGACGGTCATAACAGTCAATCTAAAGACAAACAGAGAGATTTCCTGTGGTGGGTGACAAAATAAAAGCCACCCCATAATAACTTAAGAGACAGTCAACTAAGTATGAAAACATGATTAATAAATTAAGGTTGATGTCATACAGTTTTTCTAAATCCATAAGATTTTCTCTATATATTTCTATTTTAATTCAAAAGCAGTGCTAACATGTAAGTGCTAAGTGCCTGTCTTTTTCAGACTACTGAGGAGAATCTCCCTATACAATGTTTCTCTGGGCATAGATGTGATATATACATAATCAAAACAACAAGACACCATATCATAAGCACACCCTTCCAATACCAGTCTAACCCTACGATAAATTACAAAGGTCACACCTCACATGCACAAATAATCAATCACATTTATCAATTATCAATGTAAATGCAGAAAATGCAATGTGAGTAACTCAACTACAACACAAAAGAACATAGCAAAAATGCACACCTTCATGTGGTGACGTGATGAATCGCACATACATACACACATCGCTTATCCAGCTGTGTCGCAAGCACCCCCTTGCTTTTAGTTTGGGAGCATCGCACGACGAAAAGAAAATGCAATCAGAAGATGGATCATTAGTATGTTAGAGGAGCATGGTCAATCAAGCCAGTCACGCTGATCTAAAACATAAAATCTACTGTTTTCACACCTAACAGCATTCTTCAGGAGGTGTTTAAGGAAACAGGTTAATAGGCTGCATTTTACAGGGGATGTTAACTGAGATAAATAACTAAAATGGTTAAAAAAAATACCTTTATAGGTTTCTCCACATCTCCTCCACACAGAGATCGCAATGAGACGCGGAAGGGCCTCCATATTGGGTTTAGGTTGTTGTATACCACCTACATAAATGGGTTACGATGAGTCAATAGTAATTTCTGTGCAAGCAGCAGAGGAATGAGTTGCCGGTGAATATGTTTACCTCTGTCCTGTGAGCCAGCTGCCATCCAGTTTCTGTCTGCTTGAAGAATTCCAGGAAAGGGTCGGACCACCACAAATACTGAACAACCATATGCAATTAATGATCCACAGTGCTTAAAGTCAATCAAAAGGCAGTTTAATTTAATAAAGGACCCCGATGTCAGACCTCACTATTCAAAATGACCTTCATTACCTTTTTGTCCAGCCTGCGGCCTGACACCTCAATGTTCGCCACTCTGGTGTCTGTTATTTCTTCAGCACAGATCTATTAAAAAAAAGAAGAAGAAAGAAATCAAAACTCTTAAAGGTTAAAGGCAATTTTGTACTTTGGAACATATGGCAGTGAGATAACTCTTAATCTTTTGGTCTTTTCAAACCCAGAAATCGTGTTCATGTTGTGTAACCCAGCTGTCTCTCCTTAAAGTTATATTACACGGAAGGGAGAGAAGCAATCAAAGGTCATCATAACCAACAGCAGATGCTGTTATAATGCAGCATGTCTAACTCTATCAAGATGGGAGTATTTTATGATTATCTGACTACTACCACAGAGTTATTTCCTTTAACAAACATACTGTCACTAGGATCCTGGCTATTATCACGTCTCAAGATTACTGCTATTACCAGCAGTTCAGTTTCAAGCCTCCAATAACGCTCTAAAATGTTAAACTCATACAACTCACAGAAGGCTGTGCACATGCTTGTTTCGACCACATTACCACACACAGAGGCGTGTCATTTCTGTATATCTTTTAGAAATGAGAAAAGAGCCCACTCACTGTGATGGTCCCATGACCCGCAGGCCTCTTGTTCTTCAGCAACAAAGAGCGAGTCATCCGCCTGTTAGAAACAATCTGGATACAAAACACTGACAGTGTCACAGAGCAATGAAAAGGTGGAGGAGGTTTTCTTTAAAAACTGCACAAAGTGAAGCTCACCTGGCCCAGGGTGCATTCGAGCTCCCCCAGAAAATCATCATCACCCAGATCATAGGTGTTATTGTCAATGTCATACACGCAAAACTTCAGCCTCTGCACCATCTCGAAATAGTAGTCGATGACAAACTTCTTGGCGAACTTTGGATTCAGGCAGTTCAGGATCATCTCTGTGCGCCCAAACTGATTCACAAAGAAAAGACATATAATCCAAGATAGTGGCATATGATCTGGGCTAAATCAGAAGCCAAATAGATGTGTGGAAATACATCATCAACGACGCATGCAGGTACGCCTATGTTATATGAAAAGGTCTAAATAAATTGCTGCCATTTTTGACTCCTCTCCTCCCATGACCCAATACAGACCTCATACCAGTGGGTTCCTGAAGTATTGATGTACAAGGCACACAGAGGGTCGGACTTAGAGAAGACGTCCATGTCCATGAGGTTCTCGCAGGAGATGGTCAGCTCCACCTTGGTGGCCCAATGGGTGGCCCCTGGCACTGGGGCCCCGCCTGTGGCCATGGCAGCTTGTTGCACTAAGATGATCAAACAGGTGCACCACAGAAAATCCACAAAAGAAAATGTCACAGGTGAGAGTGACCAAGTACTGTACTTTACTTAAATATTTCCATTTTCTGCTACTTTAGACTAGGGCTGCAACTAACGATTATTTTCATTATCGATTAATCTGTCGATCATTTTCTCGATTAATCGATTAGTTGTTTGGTCCATAAAATGTCAGAAAACGGTGAAAAATGTTTCCCAAAGCCCAAGGTGACATCCTCAAATGTCTTGTTTTGTCCACAACCCAAAGATATTCAGTTTACTGTCACAGAGGACTAAAGAAACCAGAAAATATTCACATTTGAGAAGCTGAAATCAGAGAATTTGGACACTTTTTCTTAAAAAATGACTCAAAGCGATTAATCGATTATCAAAATAGTTGGCGATTAATTTAATAGTTGACATCTAATCGATTAATTGACTAATCGTTGCAGCACATTTCAGAGGGAAATATGCTTTTTGTAGTTCTCTGACAGAGGCCACTCAGCATAATAACTGTTTCTACTGACACTTTAGATTGTGTTGCTTATACTTCTGTACTGTTACTATAGTAAACTAGAGTATTTTTACACTGTGGTACTGCTACTTTTAAATAAGTAATCGGAATATAATTGGGTGTGGTATGCCTTTTCGTTTAGGGGTTATCACAGAAAGTACCTTTAACAGACCACAGCAGGATATAATGAGCCTGTATTAATACTGAAGAGACAGCAATTAAAAAATATAAAAGATAATAATATAACTAAACACATACAGCTTGGAGTGAGACTTTGGTACAGGATATATTACTGTTACATGAGCTAACAGTGCCAGTTAGTGGGTGTGGCGATGCCTGGAGCACCAAAACTAACAAATACTGCCAACCGACACAGCCTCCACATAAACATATTAGCTCATCATATCAGCTGAAAGCAAACTCAGGCCATATTTACCTGTTTACTTGTTGAAAAACACACACTTTAGCCAGCCTCTGGTCGTACATGAATACGCAACGTTTATCTGACATGAACAGCTGAGAGACCCGGGGGCGGAGCCGACCCTCCGCAACTCCCAGCTAGCGTTAATAGCTAACTTCTCCTGTTCGCTTTAGCTAGCCGGTCGTTTGCTTATTGATAATATTAGACCGCCTGTTCACGCGTGTCTGATACATTTGAGCTAAAAATTAAATTAACGCTTTGTGGTGACACTGAAACAGTGCAAAATTATGGCGGAACCCTCACGAGGATTGGTTGTTTCTCATCGACTGTATATGTAGGACACACACAGCTCTCCGGGGTGCATTAAAGAAAGACATTTTGAAACAATAATTTCACGCTGATAATTTAAGATGCTGCGGGAGCTAATTAGCATGTAAACCATCCTGTGTAGATGTTCATGTAGCTAATAGAGCCTGTATTGTGTTATATTTTTGCCTTTTAACTTATTTTTAGCCGATAAAAACCTTTTGGTGTTAGCTTTAGCTTGACTGCTCCTGTTTAAATTTTTGCTCTGTTCTATTTCAGTCACAGTATGCCTTATAATCTGATTAAAAGGGGATATATAAATATATTTTAAAATACAGCCACCTTTGTCACATTTTAAGGCAAGCTATACCATTAAATATCAAGTTTAAGAGACACTTATTGTCCTTTTTCAACGTTTTTCTGTTCGTGTTCTTGAATGCTCCCTGCCTGCCTCTGCAGCCCGGCCCCTACAAGTTTGTGATCTTCAGTAAAACCTGATCGTTGAAGATTTGGATTGTAAACACAATGGCAGGAGTTGTGTTAACGCGGTGTGTGAGCAGGACTGTGCTGTCAGTATCGGGTGCAACAGGGATCAGCATCAAAGGGTCGACCCGGTATTACTGGACTATTTTAAGAAGGACTGCCACCGCTCTGACTGTAAATAATGATGCCTTTTGTTATTACTCATCGGACAGTGTTGTTGTCCTGCTGGAAACTGTTAGAATCGATCACTTTTACCTGCTTACAGATGCACAACTTGATGGATTTCCACTCTGGAAGAAGAACAAGGGGTGCTATTGATAAAGCGATATATGTGGGTTAAAGGGCAGCAGGGCTTTAGTGCTGTCAGAGAGCTGCTTATCCATACGGCAGCTCTGTATCAGATCTGTCTCCACTGTGTCAAAGTGGAACAGGTTTTAGGTATGAGGATGACATGTTTAACACAGTGCAGTGACCTGCTGCCTCCACACTGCTCTTCTGGTAGTGTCAGGTTGCCTTAGGTCAACTGAGACTCATCACTGTAAACAGTAACCAGCAGAGTCACTTTTCACTCTGAAGTGGGCCCTTGCTACCCTATATATGTGTGTTTATGTCACTTCCTTTCTTGTGTGCAGAGTGGAAGAGCTGCATTGCTCCTGGGACTCCCCACACTAACCTGCCTGGGCTATGGAGCTTATCACAGAGTGCAGAGTTCAGCCGTGCTCCACGCTTTAGAAAAAGGTAGTGGGCAAAGTGATATCTTTAAAGTCCAGCTGTTGGCACACAAACATGTTTTTTAAAGTAATTAGGTGTAGAGTACCACAATCCCAGTGGTGGAATGTAACTAAGTACATTTACTCAAGTAGTGCACACATGTGTATATTTGAATATTTCCTTTTTATGCTACTTTATACTTCTGCTCCACTACATCTCAGAGTAATCTCAAATAATGTACTTTTTACTTCACTACATTTGTCTGACAGTTTTAGTTACAGATGACAGTTTTTCATGCCCTTCCTGGCCAGTGAAAACCACGTATCTCCAGATGTGTTGATGTTGAATGTTTGTGACGAACTGAAGGATGAAATGTTCCTTTATGTGTTGAGAGAATTCTCCTCCTTCTTCAGCTAAATAAACAATTTAAACCCTCCTCGGATCAGCTGGAAAATGCAAAACAGGCTGTTTTTCCTGACTTTTGTTAGAGATACATGGTTCTCACAGGACAGCCACGCTACAAACATGTGATGATCTTACAGACCATGATGCATTGCTGTAGATTAAACTACCCAACAGTATATAAAGTAGTTAAAGTGAGCTCAACCTGAAACACCTACAGCAGTAAAACACAACATCCACATTAATGCAGCAGTAATATTAATCCAGAAACATCAGATATAAAGTGAAACATTGACAGGGAACATTTTACTGCACTTTCACTTTGAGTACTTTAACTACATTTTCTCATAATACTTAAGTAAGGTTTAGAATGCAGGACTTTTACTTGTAGTGGAGTATTTCACACAGTGTGGTATTAGTACTTTTACTTAAGTTAAGGATCTGAATACTTCTTCCACCTCTGCACAATCCTCATCAACATGTCAACTTGAGTTCTTTCAAAGGGAACTATTGGGACAGCATGAAGGAAAATGGAGAGAGAGACAGAGTTGAGGACGTAAGACTGAATTTGCTGTTGTTTTGTGTCTGTGCAGAGGAGGTTTTGGAGCAGGCTGACTACCTGTACAGCTGTGCAGAGACAGAGAAGCTGTACCAGCTGCTGCTGCAGCACAAGGACAGGTAAGGAGGCCATAACCAACTGCTCTGCTCTCACTTTTCATATTTTCTCTGTTTCTCCATCTGTTCTCACCAGAAGTTATTGGATTGACCCTGTTTTGGTGCATTATCTTATTTATTTGATATTTCTATCCCTGTTTATTGTCTTTTTTTTAATTGAAGGTTGAGTGCAAACAAACATTTTATATGCATAATGAGTTTAAGTTGTGATTTTGCTTCCATACACACTGCATCTATAATATCAGAGGTGGACAATAATGACTAATTGATTTGTCACATGTGTCTGTATAATGTGTCCATCCAGTCATGATGCAGAGTTCCTGTGGAGGCTGGCCCGGGCGTCTCGCGACCTGTCCCTCCTGGCCGACATGGAGGCAAAGCGGAAGAAGCAGCTGGTGTACGAGTCCTTCGAATATGCGAAGAAGGCGCTGGAAAAAGATGAGAGTTGTTTTGCGGCACACAAAGTAAGACGGTGGCTTCGCTGAGAAGGCACTGCTGATTCACCTCCAGCAGGTTTATCAGAGAAAAATATGGTTTTTTTTTACCTTATGTTTCCTCAAAACAAACTAATAAACTAGCTGTTTGCATGCATTTGCGCTTGATGGATGTTTACAACATCATCAGTGAGCTTTAAAAAGACACAGAGGTCCGATTTGACCAAACTCTCCACACTCTTCCTCTCCTGACACAGTGGTATGCAGTATGTCTCAGTGATGTTGGGGAGTACGAGGGAGTCGAGGCGAAAATTGGAAACTCATACATTATCAGGGAACATCTAGAGGTGAGAGGACGTTTGGGTCGATGTCACATTATCATTGAATCACATTTATCTTTATTCTGAAGTGAAACCTGTTGCTTTTTCCTAGAGAGCCGTCCAGCTCAATCCCAAAGATGCCACTTCCTTACACATTCTGGGTTACTGGTGAGTTTACTGGAGAGCTTTGTTGCCTGTCTCTGTCGACTAAAGGCCTATAATTAGACCTTTTGTCCAAGATGTCGTTACTGTGCCAAATAATACACTTAAGCTTTAAGCTACTTAAGGCTTTATTATTCAGGGGAATGTGTTTGTCTTCTCTCTCTTAGGTGCTTTGCTTTTGCCGAGCTACCATGGTATCAACGCAAGGTGGCAGCTGTCATTTTTTCATCACCACCCACGTCCACATATGAGGAGGTGAGGACTCCTCTGTCTATGCCAACTGTTTTAACTGACTGTTGAAAGAGCTCCGGGCTGAAATGACATCAGTTATTTGTCACTTTTTGGTGTCGGCATGGAGAGTCACAAACATCTTTACAAATTTGGCTGACATCATGTTTTTCTGCCTCTTTCAGGCTTTGGAATTCTTCCTGAAAGCCGAAGAAGGTAAAACACAGCATACTAATAAAGCCGCCGAGGAAATGAGTGAAAAACGGCTGATCTCCTGTTGGCTGCGGCTCAGATTCTTAGAAAAACCAAGACAGCACCGTGCTCGTAAGCAGTTTCTTTACAGGTTTAAAATGCATTCAGCTGACAAAGTTCTGTGTTTTTATTTTTCTCAGTTGATCCGAACTTCTACAGTAAAAACCTGTTGATGCTCGGGAAGACCTACATGGCCATGAAAGACAAACAGAAAGCTCTGCTTTGGCTGACCAAATCAAAAGAGTACCCTGCTCACACAGTGGAAGACAAAGAGGTACGTACAGCAAGACAGCTGGCTTTTGATTTACTGTGTTCTCACAACGACTTGAGCCAGATTTAATAGAGTATATTTGTTCCTCTGCAGGTCCATAAAGAAGCTGTTGACCTCTTGAAGAAGCTGGGATGAAGCTGTCATCAACACGAGGTGGAATATGACGCCTTTGAGGACCTTTGGACTGTTAATAATTGCTAACAAAATGTTTTCTTTTGATGACTTTGTAATAATAAATACTGTAGAACTGTGAGCAGCCTTGCACACAGAAACCACTCATGCCTTTAAGAGATAATAAAGCGGTGTCCAATCATCCAGATTTTAGTTCAATTAAAAGTACAACATGCAACTTTTGATATTACACCAGTCAACAGGATCTATGTGGTCTCTGTGAATCTGATACTCGACTTCCTCGTACACTGACGCTTCGGGGCGAGCACACGGCATTCGCTGAGCTTAATCTTTAAAAAACATTAAACATTAAATTCAGATTTGTATTCTGAAAATGGAGGAAACGTGATCAAGATCACAGTTTACGCTTTAAGGGGAAAAGTTGCATATTGTAAATTACTTTTTTTTGTTTTAATCAAGAAATGTAACCACTTTCATTACATAGCTGTATCTGTAAGCTAACAATTCG
Source organism: Oplegnathus fasciatus (assembly GCA_003416845.1). Classification (NCBI taxonomy): domain Eukaryota; kingdom Metazoa; phylum Chordata; class Actinopteri; order Centrarchiformes; family Oplegnathidae; genus Oplegnathus; species Oplegnathus fasciatus. Next base: position 1,542,239 of record NTHP01000146.1, read on the forward strand.
AACCCAGGTAGCTGGTTTCTCAAATCAAAGGTCAATTTTATTCAAGTTTACATTTATTTACTAATTAGAATACAGTTTGGTTTTTTTTAGATCCAAATAATCACAAAATCGTTTGTCTTTTGACATTTAATTAATCCAGAGATACTCTGTTAAATCTACCTGTATAATGAAAGCATTTAAACTAAATAATACAGCTCGGCCACAGGTGCATCTTTAACTTAATGGTTGCTGTTTTTTTCACCAGCATATGGTGAACTGAGCCGGTGTAAAGGTCAAGTACATTTGTGCTCAATTGTTGCCACTGTGATTGCTGCTGTTATATTACTAAATGACAGTTTACAACTCAAAAAGTGGCCCTGTGTGGTTTGTCTTCAACACATTCCCCATAACACTAGTCCTTTGTTGGCAAGGATGTGATTTTATGCCTCCACTCAAATATATTAGTGGAATCTGATTTGTATCTTAGCTAAAAGCCTGCAGCTATCAGGCGTAATATCACGGCTCTTATTGGCGTTAGTCGCACACATACTGATTGAACTGAAAATGATTTCAAACCAGCTGTTAAGATGGTCAGATACATTTATTAAATATGGTTCTTTCCACAGGCAAGATCCAATCAAAACAAAGGATAAACCAAGAACACATCGTTTTATTTTTTCTTTGAGAACAGAATAAAAACTGCCAACAGTTTTGTTGTGAATCCTGAGCAGAAGGCCTCTCATCCCCCGATAATCACACAACAAAAAAAGAAAAAGAAAGAAAGAAAGAATGGTCATGGAGGGGGTTTATTCACTTATTTATTTGTATCTCATAAATCCATCTCTCTTCATTAAAATGGGTGAAAGCAGATTAAAAATGAATCTTCTATACACATCGTCTCCAGTAAAGGGGCATTCTGTACAGTGTAGTTGGTGTTTACAGTGTGTATCTACACGCGATATGTTACAGTTTAGATGCGTTTCAGATGGCATAAACTGCAGTCAGCACAGTAAGAAGTTCCCTGCTGCATTAACACGCACTGAAATGATATGCAGTGTCGTGACTCAGCTTTGCTCTGAGGGAACACACCTGTCCAGGTGACACTTAATCTTGTTACTGGCTACGATGAAGGCAACCTGAAACGTCCCATCTATGTCTGATAAGAACAAAAGGCATCACAGATTTCCATCAATGGAGCGGCGGCTCTGTGTAATTAATTATAATATTTAAGTACTTTATTTACTTTCATTATCTTTATACAATGAATATTCACATACACAGTTGATTTTCTTTGATTACAGGTTTCTGTTCAAAAGGAAGCACAAAGTTATGCAGTTTTGACTTCTCTTAAAAGTCGGCTCCTTTTGCTACAGTAAATGTTTTTCTTCATACTGTCGTCCCTCCTTCCAGCTCTGCCACAGGGACAGCTGAATGCGTTATATACATGACTGATAACTTGAGTAATCACAAGCTCCTCCGAGAAAAAGTCTAAAGCAGCTTGCTGCTGTTTGCAGTGGTCTGAAAAAAACACAATGCTAGAGAAAAGAAGGAGAATGGCCTGCCACTGCCGTAGCTTTTTATCCTGCGTTCAGACCACAGACTGAAAGAATAAGCACCAGAGTTTAGAAACAATGGAGTTAGACGTGACATTTCGAAAAACAAAAGGGCATGTCCCCTGAAGCATTTAACGAAAGAAAGGACGAGGGGGCAATGGGGGTGCAAAAACAAAAAACACACAACATATAGCAATGCAATGCATCAGGCTTGCTGCTGTGTCAAGTCTCCAAACAGGCCTTAGGCTGCCGAGGAGTTGCACTGTGGAAGGTTTCCACACATTATTTGGTCTGTGGCACGTTAGTGTGTCATTAACGAAGTCTTAGAATCATTACCTGTATGTTAATTAGGCTAGATTTGTTTCTCAAAACAGTCTAAACTTTAATGATTTACACACACACACACACACACACACACAAACACGTCTTTATTAAACTAAGGCTATCTCATCTCAGCACAAAACCTGAGAATGAGACTGAACATGGGCTGAATAAATTAAACAGTATGATCTCAGGAAAGAGGGCTAAACACTATGGCTTAACTTTCAAGTATCTTAACTGTAGTCACACTGTTGACTGCACAGCTAAATAGCAGATACACACTGTACGTGACAGAATTGTTATTTTCTAACAATACTGTTCAGGCACAGGTTTATGACCCAGTTAATACTTTCAGAAGCCCAGAATTTCTAGTGGACCTTTAAAACCCCTTAAATGTTTTTAACGCGCATTTTCTTTCTCTTGGACAGTTTCCACTCCTGCCACACCTGCATGCAATATCTGTATACGTTTGTATATGTTGCTTTCAAGTCATTCTTGACACGAAATGTGTGTCAAGAATGTCCAGTGCCTCTAATCTCCGTTATGATCGCTGTCCAAACTCATTATCCATGAACTTTGAAGGACATTTTAATGCCATGATAATGACATGTTTGCAGGATTTTTATGCAGCACTGGCTTCGACTGTAATTAGTTGATGGTTGGTAGTAAGTGAGAAGCTGACAACAGCTTCTTTCAGTATATGTACAAATGTACTGAAAGGAGTACATTCGAATGAATGACGTGTCTTTTGGACCTTATTACAACACAAGATGGCCAAACATCATATGACGTCTAATTTTTATGGTTAAAATGTCAGTTTTCATTTGGTATGCGTCATGTTAGAGATAGTCTTCATGGCATGATGCGCTGTAGGGGTATTTGTCTATTGTGACACCTATAAATGAGGGGTTTAAGTAAACGTGATCTTCATGTTATCAAATAAGAATAATCATGTCTGGTGCTCTGTAAACCACAGTGGTTTCACAGGACTGGAGACACTTTAGAGTCCGAGATCAAAAGTCAAAGAGGCAAAAGAGAATCAGCCAAGCACACATGAACCATTGAGTCTGGGGTTTTTTTTTGTCTTTTTTGTTGTGACAATTTTCCAAACAGTCCAGGTGACCTGGAACATGTCCAATGTCTCTGGCTTAAACATTAGACCTATGGACCACGGGCCACCACCACCACCACCACACTCACACACACAATTCACTGTTTTACTTCAATTTTGAATATTTTCCTTGAGTTCCCACATTTCTTTTGATATAATAACCTTTCTCCACGAATTTCATTTTCTCGTGTCTTTATCCAAAACGGGAGGATCTGACGATGCTTCTTACTCCAGGCTAGTGTCCAGAATCTCAGTGAAGGGAAAAAACTGCACGAGAGGGTTATTCTCTGCTTCAGATCAGTCCATCCTGAAAACTTTGATGATAATAGTAAAAAAAAAAGCTCATTAAGAGACAGAGCGCCCATGCTAAAATGTCTTTATGTGTGTATGTGTGGTGATGGAGGGTAGTCACAGCAGTCTTCTCATCTTCAGAGGCAGCCATGCAAGCACACAAAAATTGCAACAATTACTATGGGTCCAACGAGAAAAA
>NTHP01000146.1:1551172-1581752 GCA_003416845.1 Oplegnathus fasciatus
CACCCAGGTAGATTAAGACCCGCCCAGGTAGATAAAATCCGAATTTCAATCAAGACGCTCAATTGTCATTTCATAATGTACACAGACCAGCGGCACCCCACCCCACCCCACCTCCTTCTTCTCAAGACGATGCGTGTCAGATGTGCGTGACACAGCGATTTGGTAGGCGATTGTTTTTTCCAACGCCGATATTAAGACGATTTAATTAACTATCAGAACTAAGATGTAATCTGTAGACTCTGCGCCCTGCTGTGCATTTAGAGATGTTTCTGGTGCAGCGTCACGTCCTCCTGGCTCTGCTGAGCCCCGTTAATCAGCACGAGTGACGAGTGAATTTGAAGTCCTTCATTACAAACCAGTTTACCGTCTCTTTTCCGTGGATCTGACGGTAACTGTGTGTGAAAAATAATAAAACAAGATCTACAACATTCAAGCATGATTATTTAGGAAAATAGGACATTTCGTTTCATAAGTTAAATATTTAAGCTCCTAAGGAAAATACTGACATCTCGCCGTATCCTGCAGGGCTGATTTTACCTGTGCTCAGAGGTGTAGTGCTATTTTTTTAAGTACAGGAATGTTTTCTTGCATGTTACTCAAGGCATGAGTAGACGTCGTGAATCAATCAACACACCTTAAATGTCAATATGACAACTTTGACCGGCTGTCTCCTCGTTAAAGTGTCCAAGAGAAACAAGCAGACTCGTGATTCAATCTGCATTGTGGAATGTCACCAATCGCTCTGTTACAAATGCCTTATTTGTTTGTATATGCTACTTTTATTTACCCGCCACTGTGGCTGGTAGGTTGAGCAAATTCACCCACCACTACACAAAATCATCCTCAATTGGCGGGTGCTAATTTCCAACCCTGGTCCATACCCCCCTTCCTGGGAAAAAACATGAGTTGTCCCCCTCAGTATATCACTGCAAACAGAACTATAATTTTAAATATGATAATATGCATTATTGTGCTAATTACAGACGCAAAACAATGCCTGTCACATGCCATGCTGCCTCACGCCGCACCATCACACACAGCGCTGTCACACATATCACACGCCGCACCACCCACCACCACAAGTAAATTCTCAACCTGTGGGAAACACAGCCGACATCCAAAGCACTTACACAACATTTGATTGCAACACAATGCTGGGAAAACTCTTTAACTCCACTTAGACCCATTTTTGTCAAACTATAGCTACTCTGAAATCTAGACAGGCCAGGACACGTACAGCCAACTTCCAGCTGCGACTTGTGCCACTACAAAACACACTATATGTTAGCAATACCCTGAGAGTAATGTGTGAAAATAACATGTTAATATTTACTTAAAAGTGAATGTGGGCAAACCAAAAACAATTCAATGGATTGCTGAACAAGATGTATCGACATTTTAGGTCTGAATTGCAATATTGGTTAAAATCAATCAAGGTTATAGCTGTTGCATGTTTTTCTAAAACAATAGGCTAATTGTACTATCATGGCTGAAAGACGGTGGGATCAATTCTGGTACTGATGGGGGATGGTTGCTCTTTCCCTGTAGATCATGACCGTATATGGTGTGCCACAAGGTATTTGTGACATTCTGTTCAGATATAATGATGACTTCATGGAAACCATTTTGCCACCACTCTGGCACACATTCAATGAACTCACTAACCCACAGTTGCTGCCTCAGGATTTTCTTCACTGAAAATGTATTCAACAGTGTGATAAAATTATAGCTTGATTTTAGAGTTATTTTTAGAGCTCCTTTGAGGTTTGTTAGCCCAGTGCAAAAGCTTGTATATTCCAAGTGTGGAGCAGTGATTTTTTGTGGATCAATGATTTCTGTTGAATAATATTAAAAGACACTTTTGTAGAATGTAGACTGATATTTCAGCCAATACACAGTACATACAGAATTTATGCACCTTCTAAGGAAGCCTGAGTAGGATCTGGTCTAAGTAGGATAAAAAAATCTTAGCAATCTTAGCACACCAGTTTGAGTGACTGCAAACAAGGCCAGTACATTCAATGGTGAACTCCAGAGAGAACTGTACAATATCAATGTGGTACAGGACAGGAAAAAGCGCATCAACTCCTAAAAACTAAAATTATGATCTTTAAAAAGATCCTTAATTATAAATTATATCTTCCTGTTTAATTTCATTAGATTAACAATAGGTTAGCCACCTTATAGTACTCACACAGGCTTCTGTGAGTTATGATGTACAATTGATCTTGCGTACTTTTTATGAGTTTCAAGTACAAGTTGACCACAGTGAGGCCATGTGTAGAAAATACAGTTTCCAATTTTTCTAATGTGGTTTTGCTGCCACTGAACTCACCCTTGGGTTCGGGGGTCTTCCCACTGCGTTGTCTTGGTGTTATGGTTGACAAAGTACACTCGGTCATTGGAGTCGACACGCCTCTCTAAAGTTGATAAAAACACAGACAGGAATCTGTAGCCTAATAGACAGAATGGACAGTTGGCCCCACAATGTGGCAACACATGTCAGATTATCACCAGTGCTGACTCATGCTATAAACACAGACGTATTTGACTCGCTGTCATCTGTGATCTGAAGCGAGTAGTGACAGTAGAGGGAAGGATTTCATGGGGAGGAGGTTGAGAGGAGAGTCAAAATAGTGGAGGCAACAAAACAATTTGGGTACATTCAGAACGATATAACTGAAACAGTATCACAAAGTATTCGTACTTTCGTATTAACACCCATTTTGGCACGAAAATAGGTACAATGTACAACACATTTCTATGTTTTTCTTATTGGCAAGAACTACCGATGTACATCTATTTCCCATTTAAAGGACAGTACATACAGATACCAAGTGGAAAATATGTACAGTATTTAGAATAAAGGATGTGAACTCACCCCAACCAGGAGGTAGCGGGCCAAGAGGATCATTCTCAGCAGACATCATCGATGCCTGGAAACGAGGGATGCACACATAGACATCCATTTAGAAAACACAAGCAAGACGCTAATCTGGTCAAAAATATTCCAAATATGTAGGATATTAAAAACATTCAAAAATAAATTAAGCAAAAAAATATAATCCACGACAAGAATCAGGGAAATGGGAAATATTCAAAATGAGTTTTGCTATGTTGCTGGCAAGAGGGCCTCTGTGGCTGGTTACTGCTCAGTACTTCCCGGCTGTCTGTCTTTTGATTTGTGTTGTAAGCTAATCACCATCAGTGAAGATGACATCACTGCTGAGATCAAAGACTTAGTAGAGGGGACCCTCACAAAGATAACCAGATTAGGGCAGAAGCTGGGGCGTGCATATTTTAAATTTTGACAAGGTAAAGTTCTCACCTTTAGGCTAAATGAGTTGAGCTGTATATTGAGTGAGTGGGTTTGCAAAACAAATGCACCCAGAGAAAGAGATGAGATTCATTAGGCGAAGGATGGAAAGGACATAAGTTTCGGGTTACATCATTTGTAACCACCATCAGAAGCTGGGCTATGATGTCTAAGCTCATCATGACAAGATTGACAATGACTTGTTTACTCTTGCTAATTGGGAGAGAAATAACATATCATGGGGGTGAGAAAATAATACTGTTAATTTTTCTTGTATTTACTGTATATTTTACAATAAAGCGAATCATTTTCAAAGCATGCTGTAGTGTTTTGGGCTTCTGATCTGTCTTTTTACCACCATACCACTCATTTCACAGTGGTATGAAAATCAACTTGCAATGACATGAAATTTGCTTGAGAGTTAGGCGTCACAGTGAGCATTATTTCTGCTTTCACTGTTGTCAAAGTTGCATTGTTATAGTTGCATTATGCATGGTGGTAATACAGTTTTAAGTGAAGAGTTATGGGGAAAGTCTGCAATGCATACTGGACAGAAATGAATAGAAAGGAATAATTGAACGAAATTAAAGTATGGTTGGTAAAATAGTCATCATATCAAATATTTCTGATTTGTCATTAAAGGGCTGGATATGCAAAATTCTGGTCCTTTTAAATGAGTGCCTTTAAAATCTCTAAAAGGACAACGGAGCCATTTCAGAGCTCTAGATAACGATAGAAGGGTTCTCGGCTGCTACAATACGTGCAATATCTGAGCCATTACAGATAGCAAAACAAAAGGCAAAGAGATCAGCGACATCACAGATCACCAGAAACTAAATTATCTTCAAAGATTTGAACGATTCATAAAACTGGTGTCAGTCAGAGCCACAGATGTTTTCTGTAGCACCAGGTAAGTACTAGGGAAAATGCACACTTTAAAAGGTGACGAGCTGATAAAAGCTAAAAGCTGGATAGATCCAGTGTGGTCCAGTGACTCAATAATTCATAGGGTTCTCTGAGTGTAAGATCAAAGATTGCAGTTTTGCAGATTGGAAGCATTGTCACCAAAAATGCGTTTGTATACAGGGAATTAAGACAAACTAAGGAGTTTGTAATTGCAAAGAGTGCTAAGTGAAACGAGTGTGAATGTTTCTGTCCATGTGGACTTTGCTCAGTGCAGGGGAACCTGACCCTGAATAGGATATAAGACCACATATTAGTATGTATAAATTTACAAATGGAGGACACACTATCCATGTTGATTCTTAGCATGTGCTAGTGTGGCCTCGGGGGAAACAGGGAATGCCCACATTACTTGATTATTAGTATGTGGAATATTTGTATGTACAGTCCACAGTAAAACTAAAAAGTAAGAATTATTAGACAGGAGAACTGAATCTGCAATGCATGCATTTCACAGGTGTAAAAAAAAATTTTAAGAGGGTTGAGGGGACAAGAGGATGGAGGAAGGGCGGGGTGGGAATTGTCTTACAGAGTAGAGGTATCTCTGGTTAAACTGGTGCATAGCTCCCTGCAGCTGGCTGCGTTGGCTCTGCCACTGCTCAAAATTGCGGACTGATTCCATAGTGGGACGCTGCCACGTGGTGGTGCGGGTGTTGTGGTCCACATAATAGATCCTGCCCCGGTCATCCACTCGGCGCTCCCAGCTGGCAGAATGAAGGAGATAAACAGTACAATGAGCAAACAGACACACAAAACACAAGCATGAATGAATGGCAAAATGAATGGCAAATGAATGACCCAGCCCGGAAAGTCCAAGGTACACTAAACAGGTCCTCAGAATGAGATTTAAATAAAAGTTTCCTTTAATTATTGATACCTGAAACTGACTTAGATGCAACTAAATTCAAAATAATTAAAAGGGCCTGAAGAAACTACTTACAACTGAGCACAATTAATTAAAGATCTATAACTGTACATGATCAACAACCAATCATAGAAACAATACTTCTGTTTGATGATGTGTTACCAGTCATTAGCTCTCACTGAAACTGACCTAATCACAAATTAAACTTACCTCAAACAAACTTTGAACGTAACCTGCACCTTATTTTGTTTTGTAAGTAGACTTGGCATGAGTGGAATAATATACCCTGAGGTGTCTTGATGTAGAAAAGAACCGACTTGGTGGGAAAAACACCTTCACACTTCACAGGACTCTTTGTCTTCAGCTATTTGATTATATTCATATATCAGGACACTTCATTATGTAGTATCAGTTGCTTTAATATGTCTTAATGTATGGAGACCAAATGTTACAGAAAAGTTACAGACTAAAAAGCCACTGCTAAAACGGACAGATGAACTTGGTAAAGTTACAGATTCCTGAAAAGGGCTAAAGGCAAAAGAGAGACACTCACCCTGGTGGTAGTGGCTGCGGTCTTTCCCAGGTAGTAGTCCTGGTGTTGTGGTCTACATAGTACGTTCTCCCATGCGGGTCTTTTCTCTGCTCCCACCTTAAAGACACAACAATTTACAAACAATTAGAGAAGAAAAAACAGGCTGCAAACAAAAAGCTTCATAAGGTTCTGCAAGAGGACGGAGATGAATAGAAATAAAATGTCAGAAAATGTACAACAGACTTTGCTACACAGAGTGTGTGAGGGTGTTTGGGTGTTACTCAAGGTGTTACTTAGGTGACTCAAAAGATAGATTTGGCTGGAGTATCACTTAAAGGTGACACCCTCTTATTTACTGGGAGACTTCACAATATCTATGTTTTTAAAAATAGACATTTTTTCAAAATACAGTAAATGCCTCATAAAGTATGATAGCTTTGAAAGAAATTGATGTTAAAGATTCAGGAAATGCAGAAAATGCAGCTGGTGGTGGTTTTTACCCTGGTGGTAGAGGATCTGAGGCTCCAGCATTGGGGGCCTGCTGCCTGGGCTTGGCCACATCTGTAGTTACAGTTGCACTGCTACTACTACTGCTACCACCACCACCACCTCCTGAAGCATTCGCTTCTCCCAGTGCTGGGGAGGAAGAGGACGATGATGATGAGGTTGTGATGGTGGTGGCCCCCTGCGCTGGGGAGGTGAATGTGGAGGAAGCAGCAGCAGTGCCATCAGCAGGCTTAGCAGCAGAAGAGGAGGCCGGAGCTTGTGTGGAGGTTGGCAGGGGTTGAGATGTGCTATTTGGTGCTGTGTCAGAGTCTGGCAGGGTGGCATCTGGATTGCAGTCCTCATGGTCATCTGCAGGGGGCAGCACATCACCTGTTGTAGCAGACGATGGCCCGAGAGCAGCATCACAGGACTCCCCATTGACTGCAGGAAAGTCAGAGGAAGACGTCGGTGCTGTTTACATGCATGGTCTCCACACTTCCTCCATCCATGACTTGGTGTCAGTGATGTCTCAGGAAGAATTGCCTTTTCAATGGCTGATTTAAACATATCCATTGGCAGAAATAATTTAAGGCTTGAAAAAGTATTTTCACCTTCTTCAATTAAAATACTTGTAAACTGGTTGGATCTCCCTGCAGCAAAAGTCAGTCTACAGCACTCTATACTTCTTTGTTGGTTGCAGCAGACTGCGTTTTCCTACCAAGTGGGTGCTTAGTAGGGCTGTCGCTTTTTATTTGAAATTCAAACTATACATTCAAACATGGGAAAAAATGAAATATTCTCAAATATATCATGGCACCAGACTGTCTGAGAAGTTACGTGCAGAAGAATTTTGGACTTGACTTCATAAATGGATAAAGGTGAGGCTGTTTGCTGCCTTTTAAAAATGCAACAGTGATATTCATATAACAGTTCTGACGTCATCTATTAGCTTGCCACTCAAGTGAGGCAGTGGAGGCACCACGAATGAGGGAAACCACAACAATTCTTATGATTAGGGTATATGTGTAGCATTCTGGTTAATTCGAACAAATAGCGGTACTGGATTGTTAAAGTGACAGCCCTGACTTCGGAGAATTACTGTAATATTATTTCATCAGCCTCATCTCAGTCAGTGTGCTATTGGTACCCTGCCTGCCCTCCACAGCATACTGCAGTCTGCTTTCCTTTTCTTTCTGTTTCTCTCTCCAGGGAGTTTTTGATAGAGGTGCTTACAGCAGCAGAGATTACAGGCCTCACTTAATGAAAACAAATCTACTGATCTTCTCTATTACTAAGACCAAGCGAACCATGAAGAATTTAACCTTAAAGTGGCCTGACCCCAGCCTAGGCAACACAATGAATACCTGCAAGAAAGATGCACATGAATAATTGAGGTGGCCGGGTAACAATTTGCATTATTCTATCTTTTACATGAGCTTATAGCTTATCAAATATATTCTGTAAATATTTTGTCCAAATCTCAAGGGAATTATATCCAACTACATTGCCACTCATAGGGAAAGATGGCCGTGAATGAGAAAAACGTATCCCAATAACACAGATCTTGGGAGACTGCAGGGTTTCGTAGCACTGAAAAGGCAGGAAACACACTATACAAACATGGGAACCCAGGGATTGTATTTTAAACCTTCCAAGGTACTGGTAAACTGAAGATCAAGCTCACCCGTCCTACTCTCCGTGTCACTGTCTGAGGGTTGGTGGACTGGGGTGGAGTTTGGTGTGGCGTCTCCATTGACGACATGACTAAGGGCAGGGCTGCAGGAGCTGGAAGGCACCTGACCATCCACGCCATTGGAGGCCGAACAGGAACCTGACCTCGGGCCCAAGTCTGTACCATTCACTGAGCTGTAGGAGAAAACACGCAAGGAGTTCAAAAGCATTTTATCAAATCTCAATGTGGGGGGGGGGCGAACACAATAATTCCTTAATTAATCCGAACAAATTCTTTACCTATATAATACTGTACATACAATATAATTCATTTGTTTATATCTATACTAAAACTCAACTTTTATTTTTCCTGGCCCAAAACAGGCTTGTAATAAATTCAGTTTACACGGCTCCGTGAGGATGAGCCAAACATGCGCTACTTCCACTGTGTGTGGTGGTGCCAGATAAAAGACTCTGACTTGTGACATTGAGACTATTGTCTTGTAGGGGTAAGGACAGGACATAATAGGATGGCGTGGTGACGTAATGGGCACAGCTGAAAAGGCCCCTTTGTGAGCCGGCAGAGTTCAGTTGGTGCCACAGACATGCCCACACTGAAACCAATACAAAATCTGCCATATGACTCAAATCCAGGCTTTGTCTAGGCAAGAGGTAGGTTGCCAGGCAGCAACAAGAAAAAACATCAGAAAGGGTCACAAGTGCAGACAACTCCAATGAATGTTGATTTTACTACTCAGCATATCCGCAAATAACAGCTCTTACTTTACTTAATACACAATGTTGGGTAAGACACATTGCACAGTAAGTGACGCCAGCAAATTTCCCACCATATCTGCCTCATATTAAACTTAAGTGTAGAGTCTGGCAGAGGCTGGCAATCCTTCCAGTGATGGTGATTTGTTCGTTTGTATCTGTTACAATTCTTTATTTTTTACATGTTTCAATATTTATAAGTTAACTATAAATAAAGGTAACTGGACTTGCTGTTTTAGTACTCAAATTTGATGCAGAGAGAAAAATGAGGTACACTGACAAAACAGACAAGTAATAACTGAATTTATGTTAGGGTTCATACAGCTTTTTAAGAGTAAAATTCAAGCACTTTCAAGGTACCTAAACCAAAAATTTCCAGACTCTCAAATCTAACAGCCTGGCATGTTGCTAAAGCGATAACAAAATCCACCTGTTCTCTAATAGCCAATGAGCAGGCACAATAGATAGCTAGCTACCTTCAATGTGCCTGCACGCACAACGTCAAAGATCAGAGGACGTGAGCAGTCTGAGAGCAGATGGTCGCGCTCATGACGCTGGGTTTACACCAGATGCAGAATGGAACAGAGCGAAAAAACGCCCCCTTTTCATGTGAGACACCAGGTGACAACATACAAACATGACAACGGGACAGTTTCACTTAAAATATTAAAAATATTTTTGGTTTACACAAGTGATTGTGTAGATGAAACACCAGATTGTGTCAAAAATCAAGCATTTTTCAAGGAGTAAATTCGAATTCAAGCATATTCCTAAGCTTGAAAATAAAACTGTTAAAATTAAGCATTTTCCAAACTTTCAAGACTTTGTACGAAGCCTGTATGCAAGTAGGAACACATACAGTTTGAACCAAATACAACTTTGTACAGGCTGTGAGACCGGGCGCCTATGGCTCCACAGGAAGGGTCTCCCTACTTGACTGTCTGAAGAAAAACAAGCTAACTGAAATGGAAGGAAAGAAGGAAGGAAACAGAAGTTTCAGTATAATAAATAAAGGGAGGTTGGTTGAAAGAGGTGAATAGAAAAGATAAGAGAGGCCATGGAGTGAAGACTGCCAGAAAACACCCAAGCATAACAGTGATGTGAGACCATGAAGGACAACAAGTTGTGAGACAAAGAGAGACACAAAAGGAAAGAGGTAGGGCAGGGGGTTCCCCAAGCACCGGCTCCCAGCTAAATAGCAGACTACTCACCTCTGTTTGGCTGGGTTTTACAGGCTGCAAGTGAATTTTTTGAACAATTTTATCTACAATTTTTAAGGCTAATCAGAGCCAACACACTTATACCCTTGCAAGGCGGAATTTAACAACTCTGGAAAGTTATCACACCATCAGTCATTTTCTCCTCTGCCTCCAGGATTGCAACATCCAGCAAAATTACACTTTCACAAAGCATTTTATTGGCCAACACAGTAGGTTGCTGGATGATGTCGGACTGTTCTGTAACAAATTATGAGCCAGCTTTAACTATTTTTGCCAGACTACCTTACTTTTTATTTTTTGCTTTGCGTTTTTGCTCTTTTCACTGGTCTGAAGCGGGCAGTGCTCAACTGAAAAAAGGTGATGTCGCATACTTCTCTTTCTCAGTGTTAAACTCTTAATAAATAATATCTAAGAATGTTTTTCAAAACTTTAACTTTTTGTTGCTTATTTTGTCATGAATACTTAATGTTACAAAGAAATGCTTGAGATCTGAAACCAAATTTTCAAGGGCTTTAACGTTGCGCCATTTTTGGTGTGAACACAGACTAATGCAGGTTTTCTTGCAGCGTTTTATTGTAAACATGCCTCGATTCTGCCTAAGAAATATATATACATCTTGAATTGACAGTTGATTGATTGAGAGCATATACTGTAGCTGTTTTTGTGTTTATTAGTGCCTAAGAGAAAACATAAGGGAGCCAAAAACTATTTTCTTATTTGTTGTATTAATTTTGTTTTAGCCTACTTAATTGCACCAACCATGATAAAAACTTTTAAATAACAGATCTGCTTTGGATTTACGGCTTGATCCCACCGGGCACGCCTGCATCACGTTCCGGCTGCACCGCTACCGCCGGAGGTGATTGCGGACACTCTAGTCAATGCTGGTGATTCCACCAGAAGCGCAGCAGCATCTTTCAGAAGTGTCCCAGAAGCGGCTCTCCGCTCTGCTCTGCTTCAAATACGCACCTAGTCTATTTCTGATGGAAGCCGCGTCAAGCTGCACGGAGCAGATGAGCCAGCCAAGAAGCCAGACACAGGACCGGCATAGAGCATCCGGTCAATTTTCAAAATAAAACGCCCTATGCAGACTCCCGATCGTATATCACATCACTACATCAACATAATGGCATAACCGGTGGCACCAGGCCAGAAGAAACACAAAAATCAAGGATAAAAAATCTGAGCAACTCAACAACATATGGCGGGCAAAACACTCCGCTTCTGAAATGCTCCCGGTGGGGTATGAAGCCTTGTGGAGGACGGAACAAAAACGCGACACAGCCGTGCCCTGTGGAATCCAGGCGTTAGTTTTAGTTTTAATTCTCAATAACCAGAATAGACTTTCAAATGTTATTACTCAATATTTTAATAATACTTAATATTTATTACAGCTTCCCTGTTTTGAAGAAGTGTTAATTTTGTATTTTATGTTTGAATTCATTAAAACAAAACTGTGTATATACTGTATATGTTATTTTAAATGTCTTGCTTTCATAAACACATGTTGAAGGTTCATTATTTAGATAACAATGACAAGGGAAAATTTTGTCTCGCCATCACAAACATCCCTCAGCTTGCTACTTTTCCTATCTGGCTGAGTACATTTGGGGAACTCCCAGGGAGGGGGAACACTACTAAGTATTAAATATACCCCTGCTTATGTCTTGCAGTCCTCTCAGCAACTGCAATGCAGAGAGGAGCCAGGCATCCCCAACGCTCTCAACCCCCCCACCAACCTCCCGTCTGTTGTGATGAGCAGTCGTGCTTCCTTTGTGGCTTTCAAATAAAAAACAGTTAGCCTCACCGAAGCACACTTTTACAGTGTGACAGATAATAGAGATTGGCACCAGTGGGGCAGCACTAGAACTTAAAGCAGGAGAGGGGGATGGCCAGGATTGAGAAAAAGCAAGACAAGACACAGACCTCTCTGAGGTAAAAAAAAAAAAAAAAGATATATATATATACATACATATCTATATATATCTATCAAAAGCCTTTTTACATGAGTATTGATATTAATGTAAAATATGCCTTCATGTGTTCCTACAGGGCACATTGTGGGGAAACCATGCTAACACAACTCTTTGCAGCCTGTTAGCATTCCTTTACTTGAGGATAAGCATGCTCCTTGGTTTGAAGGAGTTATTCTAACCAGGCCAACAACCATTTTAGGAAAAGTGAAGTAGACAGAATCTTCTTCCTTATGAAATGTGTGGGGCAACATAAAATGCCCCAAAATGGCTGGTTTATTTAGTTAGTTTACCTGTTGGCAGCCCTTGAAGAAGAAGAAGATGAGTCTCCATTTTCATGGATGGCATCGCCATTCTGTTGGACTTCTGGAAAGGATCGGAGAAAACAAAGTTGGCCTACAGATATTATGTACAAGTTTATATTTAGTAAATAAATGAAAACAAGAAGAATTGGCAAGTGCTTGATTGAACAACGATTAGGTGATAATGTGCCAGTATTTCCTGAGTACAAGTATCTGTATGCATAACATATAAATACTCACTGGTGCCATTTGCTGCATTGCCGTTGGTAAGCGGTGCCAGTTCCTCCTGGTCAGTGACAGTCAGTCCATCTAGGTAGACAGTCAGCTCCCCTGTGGGAACCAGAGCTCCCTTCTGCTCCACGCTCAGTTTCAGCACCTCCTTCACATTCTCCACTGTAGAGCCAAAGCAGGAATGGTGTGGGAGGAGGCATTACAATAGAGTGACATCAAGAAAAACATAACGCAAACCACTTCGATAGAAATGCTTCATTTATAATGTGCACATTGATCTGCAGCTGGGGATTCCAGGCAACCTCAACAATTAACTTGTTGTCATGGTGATTCTGACTAACACGAACTTTAATGATCCCTATTATAAATCAAAATATCATCAGAGATGATAAGGGTAAGTATGTAGCAAAAAGACAGGAAAAGTTCAGAACACGTGATACTGATGTCAGCTAGTCTAAATACTGGTACTGTGGTATCTGTGCCACAACTGTATTTGTTAAATAATGAACACATGCCACCCTACGCCTTGTATTATAAAATGGTTCTGTATATGTTTGACATAACTTAATCATACATTTTCTGTCATGCTGCTCCAAGGCTTGAATTAGGTCTAGCGTGGCTTTGCCCAGCAGAGCGTCTGCCTTCAGGGTGTGGTGACTCCATACTTTGAAATCCACCTGTGTGTGCGGTGTTACATTCCTAGAACATCAGCAACACACAAACAAACACAAACAGATGTAATTGTTAAAACAACTTTTAAAACAACACAAATAACACAAATTTACAACATCATTAGAAGAAAGACAACAGACACAGTCAAAAAATAGCATTGCTAAAGCATACAAAATGTTAGTGTGACACTGATATGTATTTAGCACCTGTGTACTCGATCAATAGTACTATTTACCCTATTTCTATCAAGGGTGGATACACTAAGCACAAAGGCTCTTTTTGCCTCTACTTCACACTCAATATAAGTGGACATAAGTATAATGTCAGAGTTTCATAACTGTGTGAGACTTAATCAGTGTGAGAATTCTGCAAATGTTTGAGGAGGACCAATGAATAAATTTGAGTATGGAGAGCAAAGAGCAAGACATGAAGTGACATATGTGACACTTCGCCACCTCCTTTCAGCATCTGTTCCCCCTCAGAAAAGGGGGGGAAAAAGCAACAACGAAAACTATTATTATTCAGATGCTTCTAATTCTTCCAGTTTCTCTATTTTTCAACATCTGCTCCCCCTCAAAAAATCTCACAAGAGTAACTTGTCCTTGCCACAAGCTGAGCGACTAATGTACTCAGCTAACATAGTGCTGTTTTCTGTCCTTACACAAAATGAGCACTACACAGCACAGTCACTGTATCCATGGTTGAGCACATCAGCCTGAAGAGAAATATCTAGTATCATAGCCTAAATACCATGTGCAGGACTCATAACAGCTTGCAAAACATCCATGGTGCAAACATACGATCACAAACACAGCACCATTCTGTCTTGTCAGCAATAATTACCCAATCAAGACAATTAGCATTTGCAATGACATGTTTCTGGCACGTGGCCAAGCCATTCAGAAGCCAGAGAGCTGCAAACGTCTGCTATGCTCAGGCTGCTGGCTCCACTGGTGTCTCAAATGATACAAAGAGCTCTGTGTGTTGTCCTACAGCATTCCTTTAATCAAACAATCATCAGATGAGCCCCCTGAGGGGTTTTTGTCATTATATTTTGAATTTTTTAAACATGCTTCATCAACCTTATGTTTGTAAGGTATACACTGCAAGACAGACATAGACCCCAAATTCCTGCACCAAAGCCAGAATAATAAAAGACCTCCTAGAAAGGAGGACAGAACTGTTGCTCCATCTTTCTCTCTCAATGGCTTTTTATATGAACTTGGGCCATTTGGAGATCAACATAGGCTCTCTAGGAACATTCTGTTTAGAGGGAATATGAGAGGACAGATGTTAATAGTAGTATCAACTCACAATCCTCAAAGTCTGTCTCTCATTTTATCTTCTCCAAATAATAAAGTGCCTGGGGATTCATGAGTTGCCCTCCTACACTCATTTATGAAGCACACTGTGAACATGAACTTGCGTATGTAAAACGTCACTTAATACGCAGATTATGCACACAGATGTTAAAGAAGGAAAAGGAAGGAAAAAGGGAGAGAGAAGAACAAAAAACTGGCATTAAGGTAAAGAAATAACATGCTATGACACGCACACATAGAAACACTGTTAGATACACAGAGGAGGGAAATTGTTGCTTCTTACAGAGTGAGCCTCTCATCCCATTTAGGACTGGAGGAGCTGTGAGACTTCGCTGTGCGGCGCGACTCCCCCTCCGCTGTCACCTCCACATAAATGGCAGTCCCAAACAGGCTCTTCTTCCTCTTGATTTTGGCACAGGAAACTGGCGGAGGGTATATATAGGAAGTGATGAGACCAGTGATTTTTTTTACTTTCAACATTTTAAATATAAATAATGTAATGTATTATTGATCCCTGCGAGAAAAAGCTTTTTTCACACAGCTGCTGACACAGTGCTAGTGCGCAGCCTACTGTGTTTGGACTCACCAATGGCATGGAGCTGTGACGTTCCTCTGTGGTTATGGCTAGACTCTGCTCTAGATGAGGCCGTGGCCATGTCATACACCACAGTGGGAAACCTTCAAAACCATACACACACACACAGAGAGAAAGAAAAAGCAAACATCAAACACACAGGACATATGGCTGGTAAATTCACAAATAAGAAACAGGTGAACTCAGCAGGGCTCCAGTGAAAATACAGCTGAGAAGTCATAGAAGCTGCTTCTGCAAATTCTGAACATTTTGTTAAAGTTTGTGGTTGAGGTACTACCAGCTCTTTGCTGTTAATATTTACCTACACCAACTGTAAATATTACTTTATTTACATCATGTTGTAAATGTAATTCCCATACTGTAATTCTAGATAGACAGAATGCTGAAAAAACAATCTATACTCACAATTGGTGCGTGCTGCTAGACCCTCTAGTTCAGCCCACTCCGTGTCCCATGGTTCCTCTGAAACAGAAAAGAGCTTATTTTTAAGACAAGGCTCTACACAGCTGGTATACTGAAGCAGGTCAAAGTTTGACCTCTGATTAAGACACCAACTTATTACTTTGTATGTATGTATGTATGTATGTATGTATGTATGTATGTATGTATGTATGTATCTTGTAACATATAGCGACTGTTGTGTTCGCCAACATGGCCCCTGTTGCTTTGCTTTTTTCATTGTCACACAATAACATTAGGTCTAGTGGTACTTTCTATAGTGGCACAATCAGCTGGAGGCTCGCAACAACTAATCACCAATCACACCTACAAATGTTTGACTCGTTTTCCTCAGAGCTAACTTCTCACAGCAATAAATAACTTCTTCCTTTCAGTGAAATTATTCTTGTGCAGCGATTACATTTTACTGTGTCACTACTGTCTTTTGTAAAGGTCAACTACACTTGTGAGCACTAGCTTCAGTCTGCCATAATGTGAACACTATACAATAAACTCCTTCTTCTTGGTTCCAATTCAGACCTGGTTCGTGAAACCTATCCTGATTCCTTCGATTTGTCCCTTCGGTATTCATAAAGCAATCACATGTAATTTGCTACTTCCTGGTTCTACTTTGAACGGTTTATTAACTTTCGTATAATAAACAGTGTAAGGACGGTCAGCTTTGTTTTCACTTTTAAGCTAGTGATGTAGATAACTGGGTTAAACCAAACCTGTTTAAAACCTGTCTGATCACTCATCCTGCAATGTGTCATGATCTCTTGTAAGGCTGTAAAGCTTGTCTTGGAGTTTACCATCTTCTATACAATGCAGTTTCTGAGCAGAATGTTACAATGGATGACTTCTTTTCACCACCTTGGTACCATATTTAGGTCTTCTAATATTAATCACAATTCTGGCGTGCCAGTTTAGGCCCTTTACAACATGCACTTTAATCTGTAAATGTGCTGGCAATTTCACGTGGGGAGATGTTTACTTTTCTGTAAAAGTCACAGTGGCAATCTGACTAAGTAGGACCAAGTAACATTTCCATTAGGTGACTCACACTGATCAAACATGTATTGAATGCAGTCACATTAATGTAAAGGTTACAGCAAGCACAATTTGAAATACACATGCAGAAATGTGAAATTAACTTGTTCTGTCAGCCTTCTGCCCCTCTCATATATGTAAATGTGGTGAACAAAATATTAAAACCACCTTTCAATATAATGCACTCCAGTACAACACTACCACCCACTACAACCTCAATAATAAACATAAAGTAGAATTATTATCTTTCTGACAGTGTCAACAAAAACTGAAAAATGATAAGCTTCAAAAAAGTAGAATTCATGGCAGAGCAGTTGTATTGGATCACATTAGATTTTACAGGTGTACTTAATGAAGTGGCCGGTTGGTCCTTGCTGGAACATCATGGTCAAACTACGACAGATACATGTTATAAAAAAACTTTTTCTTTAAGATGTATAAAATTTGTAGTTAGTAAATTAAGCTTACTATGTAATTACAACTGATCTCAAGACCACTTCAAAACAATATTAAATATGTCTTTCTTTGGGAATTGTCAAACTTCCTTTGTCAGCAGTCAGCATCCTCCTGATCACCAAAGTTCAGCCATGCTAACCCTCTTCCACCACAACCAGGCGAACAAAACAAGACAACAAGGTGAAGACAAAATGCCCATTAATTGTCTCAGCTGCAGAAGTCACTACACCCACTGATATGATCAAATGATCACAGCACCAGGTTGACATATAGGCTGGTTGATCACCCAGCATAGACCCCAAGTTGGAGCAGACAGCTTTTAAGCAGCTTAGGAGGAACCCAATTAAGAAGATAGGGACAGTCCGTACCAGAATTAACTGATCAGCATGGAGGCTACAGGGCAGATGGAGACAAAAAATGATCCAAGTCAGCAGCACAGTGCCAGGCAAAGTCTGCTATCTTGCTACTCTTTTTATATGTATCAATTGCATTAAATGTTCACAGTCTTCCAGAAGTGTACATAACATAAAACATGCCCATTTTATCAAAATGCTTTAAAAATAAACCATTTCCAGTTTTGGAGTTTATTTAAAACAAAATAAACAGCCACGTACAATAAGCTGAATAAAAGCAATTATCAGAGAACACAATATGCATACAATAAATATAAGGAAAGGGCTTTCCATAGTTGTAAAAAAGACAAAACATTTAAAACATCCCATATCCTTTTTGAAAAATAGCTACATGGAGGGAAAAAAATACAAAGCTTAACAAGCTGTAACTCTGTTCACTTGACATGCCAATTATGCTACCATAAAACGTTGACTTCTAATCTCAATATATAGCTATGGGATTGACACTGCTTAACAGCCATCCATGCAGAGTAGGCAGGTGACAGCTATAACAGAAAAAAGAACTAGAGGATAAATGATGGGAATGGGACCGAGTCCAGCGGTCATCTGCCATCACTCAGGGTTTTGACAAATTAATAATGAAAATAGTTATTAGCCAGGCAACAGACTGGCCCCAAATCCCCCTGGCACTGCTTATATGGACTGACTGAGACATGGCTCAACAGGTTTTATATGCTACATGCAACAGGTTTTATAAGTGTAGCATATATGAAATATGCTACATTTGATATTTGATTTTCCTTTGATGAAACAAACTGACAACTGCTAATTAATTTTCTGTTGATTAACTAATGGATAAACTGAGTAATTGTTTCAGCTCTTATCTCTACCTCGGCGCTTTAGATGTTGAAAATACCCAATTCAAATGGATGGCATTAATCCTGTAACTGAGATGAACAAAACCCAGTCAGTAGCATTTCAGTGAAAAATGCATCCCACCTGGGGACTGCCCATAAAGTTACTAGGTGTAGTCAGGGCACAAAATTAGCACCAGCCACCAGCCAAATGCTGGTAAAATATGCAAGTGGCTGGTAAATTTGCTTCACTCACCAGCCAAAAAAACAATGGTAATCTATTGAGTGGCTGGTAAAATTTGAACGTTCACTAGCCATTTGGCCGGTGGACAAAAAAGTTAATTTTGCACCCTGGGTGTAGCAGTTGCAAAATCTTTTATTGGAGGTGTGGCAGTCACACTACTCTTTGTATTTAGTAGTTGAAATAAAAAGCCAGACAGTCAAAAGGACGGACGAACTAGTGATTGGTAGTTTGTTACTCTCAGTCGTAACTCATACAGATAATCCGTATGAGTTATGACTGACTATTATCTAGCTAATAATCGAGTGCCAAAATGGTTGATGGCTGACAGACAATGAAGAGTAGTCGGACTCTCCTAGTTAAATTTAAAAAGGTACCCTGTGGAGTTTTCCAGCCATTTTTGCTAGCTAAAAGTTGCCTTTGTCCATGCCTTTTGTTGGCAAATTGCTATGTTTCTTGGGGCGTCACCAACTGTTAATCAGCTGTGACTCATGTTCTTGTGTGCATGCTAGTCGAGCAGGAGGGGACACGCTCAACAAAACATGGCATCCATAGTGCCACTAGTGGTCAAGAACACCCCAGCACATCATATTCATTTTATTATATTATTATATTAATATTAAATACACAGATCTAACTGATAAAAAATGTCAGTCTTTTAATGGGGTAAAATAAATCTAAACCTAATTGGAGGGGGATGTATTCAAATCCAAAAAAACATGAACACATTGTGGCATATCAAGGCCACTTACTGGTTTGAAAATAATAATCCTCACCAGCACATTCACTTATTAAATGTAACATTATTTCTATTCAGCCTGGAAGTCTGAGCTAAAGATTCACTTTTGCAGGGGATGCCTCATGAAGAATGCAGCAGCATTGAAAAACACAGTGGCTCAGTGATTAACAGTGCGTCTTCCAACAAGACGGACCTAATCAATTCCTGGCCCTAGCGCTTTCTATATCAGTTTTTTATGCTCTGCCTGTGTCAGTCTGGATTTCCTCTGGGTGCTCCAGTGTATTTTGACAATCAACATACAAGTCAGGTGCGCTGCAGACGAGGGATGTCCTAATCAATCTTTTTTTCCCCTTTGATGCCAATATAATATTTGGATTTTCTTACACACTATAAAAGCTAAAATGTCTACACAGACTGCATCACAGCTCTCCCTAAATGGTTTTCTAAAGCATCTTGCAGTGATTTGTGAATATAGTTAATTCTGTAAATATCGATCTGGCAGGTCAGCTTGGGGCATCCCTATTAAAGTCATTCAATTTACCTACAGCATGAATGTGGAATACAAATGACTAGCAGACTCTGAGGCATAATTTAATGAAGAGCCTTATGTATTAAAACAAGATGACAAAATGTTTTTTCACTCAACAAGGTCATAAGAGCATTTGATCAGTGAGTTATATGTATTCTGTACATTTGTCTGATAATGCATGGCAGATGGCTAAGCAAGATTAAACTCTCCTCTCTCTCAAATGCCTTGTGAAGACAACCAGCAGTGTACAGAGATGGGACGTGACAAATTGATGCATGAAAGACTTCTTGACACTTAACCACTGTCAGTACATTAGTCATATGCAACAACTCTCTGCAAAAGACAGTATCCATTAAGTAATATAGAGAATACACTTTAAAATGCACTGCCTCATACAACCTCAGCAAGCTGGGAAAAAAGCCACCAAAAACTATCCAAACATGGTCATCAGAAATTCTACAACAGTTCTGTCTTCAAGTCATCAACTGCTCACCAGCTCTTGACTGCATTACATACTGCACATGGCCTGAAATAGCATATTTCCCAAGTATGCAATTTGACTTACTGGACAGGCCAGGCCTTCCCATTTCCTTGTTAGACCTAATTAATGCCAGATTTGAATCAACTTTAACTGTGAGGATCTAACTTGATTCTTCTGAAGGTTTTCTAAAAGGTAAAACAAAAATCTAACAGGCAAGGGGGGTCTTTGCACACTAAAGACAGCATGTCTGAATGTGAGCTGTTACGACTAATTGATAAGTCAATCAACAGAAAATGAATCTCCAACAATTCTGTGTGAAAATGTGAATATTTGCTGGTTTTCTCAATTTTCTATGATAGTAAACTAATTATCTTTTTGGTTTTGGACTGTTCAGACAAAAGCAGCAACAACTTCAGTTGTGAAAGGCAATTTTTACTATTTCCTGACATTTTATCTATCAAGCTTTTAAACACAAAAGTAATTTGCAGATTAATCTAAAATGAAAATAATAGTTGCAGCCCTAGTCTGAATCAAAGGCCCTTGGCTTTCCATCTGCTTTAAGGAGTATACAGTATATGGAGATCTAAATACAGTGTTTTTCTAAAATGCTTGTTTGCACTTGAGAGATAATTTCAATTGCCTCAAGTCCAAGAGACAATAAACATTAAATATGTAGGATCATGACATGCACCCGTGAAAAAAGCACAACTCTGAGTTTAAGAGTGAAATTTGCACAATAATATTTAACTTTGTATCTTAGGTTTGCTTCAGCCTCTCTTGTATCATTGTGTGTGCCTGGTTGCTTATACGGTCTAATGTGCGGTCAGCTTGTAGAAGGAAACGCCAGCAGTGTTGGTGTAGGGGTGGATTTGCTTACAAAACAGCTAGCACCCTGCTTACTGCTAGACAATGCACTTTATATTTTGTGGCGCATGTACATTTGTGTGTCTGCATAAATGCCAAAGCTTCTTTAAGGAAGGTTGTTGACAGATCTTAGAAACTGGGCTCATACGAGGAGTTTTAAGGTTCTATAATTTCACACACATAATAATGTACACACCAACATGGACGCTCAGGCCCACATACACAGCATTAAGAGTTGCCTGCACTGAAATATATCTGGGCAGACCATGATGCCTCCCTTCAAGCACTCATCTCGGCTCCACAAAACTGGGCAAAAACAAGTCATAACCTCTGTAACCGAAAACAAGACCAAGCCATAACACTGTTATGATCCGGTTAGATCAAAATGACCACAAACCTCAACACATAAAGTACATTTAGAATGAAATTTCATAACAGGCAGCAAGAGAATTGGTAGCCTACATGCCAGAGGTTTTGATCAGTCCATTTAAATCACGTAGGGTTTCACTGCTGCAGACCATCAGGCACCCCAAATTTGTGATAGCTGCATAGTTCAGCCTAAGTAATGAGACAGCAACTGTGCTTTCAATTTCCCTGCATACAGTAAAAACTGTTTACAGGTGAAGTGAATAACAATATTTAACCTAGCTCCCCTTTATTTCAACAACAATTGGGAGCTGTTAAATTCTCACAACTTTTCTTTAAGTTGGCATAACACACTAGCTTCACACAGTGGCGTGAGGCTACAACTCCTACTTTCCCCACAGCTGCTTTCTTCCTTTTCAGAGGTCAATGTGTGAGTGTGTGTGTTTGTGTGTGTGTGTGTGTGTGTGTGTGTGTGTGTGAGTGAGAGAGAGAGAGAGAGACATAAAGATTGAGAGAGAACGCAAACAAGTATATTTCAGAGCCAGGCAGCAAAAGTTGCTACTCAAGTGACAGCTTCCTGTAAGTAATTCCCTCCCAATGTGGCACTAATATATACAGTGTGTGACAGGCTGAGCTGCCAAACCACTGTTCATAGCTGGGAGACAGCAGGACGTGCACTAGTGGTCCTGAAATACAATAGCCAATTGTATAGAAAACCTTCATCAGCCACTGAAACAAATAAAGTCATGTTTGGTCATTTCTGGGTGAGACCAAGCCCATCCACAGGAGGGGCATAGAAGACAACTGGGCCTAACCTTTACTGGTAGGGGCTCCCATTAGGTATTAGCTGAGCCCAAGTTAACTATGTTAGCCCTGTGACACTTTGTGCTCAAAATTCTCCATCTTTGCCAGTCAAGGTCTGTTACAGTGTGAGTGTTACATTGTTCTTGTCCAGCATGTGTAGAATAGCCACTGGCTTAATGAAATGTTGTATCAATGCTGTATTAAATAGCAGTGTGCCTCATGTCAGGCCTATGTTTACCTGTGTCTTAAATCAGGTGTCGTGTATGACCAAAGAAACACCTTATAGGCAATAAATATCCTCACCTTTAAAAGTTAGAGGTAACCAATGTTTTTATATTGTTTTTAGATTACAAACTTCAGTAAACAAAACCCTGAATTACTGGATATTAAACACTTTTTATTGTACACTCTCGAACAGTCAGAAAGCCATACGCTAACAACACCTTGTTGATGTTTCAAACGCAAACACTGATCATCACACACAAACTCTGATAAGGTTAACGAACACTGGCTAACTTTGGATAATCTACTGTCATGCTAACGTTAGCTCACAGAGTAAAGAGTAACTTAATGGGCAACTATTGGCCTTAGGATAGTAATGCCCTAAATCTAAGCCAATGTTTGGTAAGCTTATATTGGCACCAGACATATCACATAGGGACAGTATCTGTCAGATAAGGCTGGCTAACGTCATGTAGCCATGTACTGGCACCAGTCTGCAACGAAAGCTAAAGTCAGCTAGCTAGCTATCAATAAGCTAGCCAGCTAGCGACATAAGAAAATCCCAATTTCAGTGTTATTTGTTTGAGTAACTAGCTTAACGCTAGCTCACTATCCTTCTGACTACCGTTACGATATGTAACTGGCTAACCACATGGTAATATCCCCACACAATTGAAGCACTCAACGTGTTTGTTTAATCATTAGCTGTACAACTTGCAGTAGAGCAGACGCGGCTACTTTAGCAAGCTAACGTTACAAACTTAGCCAAGTATTATCCAATTGCAGCCAGCTAGCCGGCTTGCTAACTAATACACTTAGCAGCTTTGCTAGCTAGGTGTCCGCCATCACAGAGCTAGTCAAACAGTTGTGTTAGATGTGGAAGACAGACTTGGATTCATTTTTGACATTACGAGAGAGTCGTTCGTAATGGTTTAAGTCACACAAGCAGCTGCGTTTTATTTACCTCGTCCGCTGTTCCGCTCCTGTCCTGCTCTCTGTGAGGTCTAACACTACGGTTGTCGGTAAAAATGCCCAACCGTACAGGCCCCACAGTCTGCTACGGTCCTCTTGCCATCTCTGAGCAGAAGCCTCCGACCAGCAACACACGGGCGACAGACGCGCCACCCCAAATATTGCTGTGTAATAACACGGGACACGAGAGTTAGTCTTCTGAATCAAGACCTAACATACATCTATAATGTTGTTATTGCACAGCCAAGCTACCCAGACGGTTTGATGCACAGTTAGACCACACTTTGCCTGCGCATATCTTCTACAAGTGTAATTTAAATATTCATAAATGTCATAATGTGTATAGTTTATTTAAAGCGCACAAGCCAAGACACTCTTGTCTACTTGTTATTACATATATATATCAATATTCTCAAATTTCTCTTTTTTTTATTTTTTTATTATTCTATTGCACCAGTTTTCTCGTTTTTATTTTTTTAGTTACTACTGCAGCCACGTTGCTCACTTTAGTATCTTGTCATACTGAAAGGCAGTGTTGGGGAGTAGCGAACTACATGAAATTAAACCAGTAGTTTAACTGCATTTTGCAGTAGCTTGCTGGTAGTTCACCTACATTTATATTTGCGTAGTGATTCAAGTAGTTAAGTTACTTTTTTGACATTTTTTGTGTAGTTAACTATTGAAATTACACTTTTTGGCCATAAAAGAAATTATTATTATTATTATTATTATGATTATTATTATTTTACCATTGCTTCTCTGCTGCCCAGATGGGATTGTCTTGTTTAGGACAGGTTCAGGTCTCAGGGGTATTCCAGGAAGCTGGATTGTCAGCTCACCTGTGAAAAATATTTGGCTCTAGTTTTTAATGTTTTTAATCTGAATTTGTAAAACTAAACTTGGATATATTAGGTGTCAATTAGTCATACTGGTTACTGCTATTTATTAACAAATGTTCAGAGAAGTTGTTGCATGCTATTATAGAAGTTACCTGGCTTACTGAGTAACCCTGCTTGGTGTAATACCCCCACCTGGACTCTAGTTTCAGGAAGGCAGGCGTCTGACTGATGGACATTGTACACAAAACTACACTTTCCCATGAATAGTGAGGTATTTTATTGTTTTGTTTATGTATGACATGTGGCATTTTTGTTGGCATGTGACTTTTTGTATTATATATTTTGTTATAATTTCCTATCACATGTACATTGTCAATTTGATCATTTTTTTAAAAAAGTAATTGGAACTACTTTTTCTCGGTAGCTTTAGTTAACCAAACTTTCTGCCTAAGGTAGCTTTGCTGTAGTTCAACTACTTCCAGTGTAAAGTGATTGGTAGCTTGCAAAGTTTCCCCCAACACTGCATCTACAGCACTGGACTGCTACACTACTCCACTGCTAAAGGAAGACACAAAGTCTGAAGAGAAATAATATTAAAAAATATAAAGAGAAATGAATCCTCTGTCAGTTTATACTGTCAGTTTAATCTCAGTTCCTCAAAAGGCGGATGAGTGAAACTGAAAGTAGCCCCAGCTGGAAAACAAAAAGTCTTCAGCTTTAGCCAACTAACCAGTGATGTTAAAAAACTAAAATACACTCATAAAAAGACAGAAATGTAAACGAAGCTGACCTCGTATCCGCAGGTGCCGGTCTGTTCTGTTCCCTGGCCTAGAGGAAAACTTAAAACCCCTCTGAGGATGAACAGGAGAGCAACAGCCAGCTGCTGCGACCTGGCCGCCATGTTGGAAAATGAACTGCAAATCATATGACATCTGTTTATGTTCGGGTGGGGTCACGTGATAAGACTTCCACAGAGCACTGATGGGGAATTTTGTTCCCTCAGTTTAGACTGTCAGGCACCGAAGAAACAAAAAGAAACTGCAGGCAGACAGAAGGCTGAAGCCAAAGAGTATCTGTGCAGTGAGATGAGTCACTCCGCAGGTGGCGATATAAAGCTGGGGAGTGTTTGTAGTCACCTGAGGAATAGGCTTAGAAAATACTCTCACAAATCATATGCTATTGATGGAAGAGCATGCTCTACATATTTTGCAGAAAACATTAGGATTATGGGGTATATGTTTTTTTCATGATCAATTAATCTATCAATTTTTTAATTGACTAAATGATTAATCAATTAATTACTAATGGTAAGGCAAAACAAATGTCACAGTGTTAACCAGGTGACATCTTCAGATTCTTGTTTTGCTTTACCTACTGTACAAAACCCATTTAAAATTAAAAAAGCAGAAAAAAAGCAGGAAATCCTCACATTTGAGAAACCAGCATATTTTTGGCAATTGGGTGTGATAAATTACTAAAATGGCTAATTGATTACCAAATCTGTTATCAATTATTTTTAACTGATGATTAAAAATGATCAATCAACTAAAACACGTCCCATTTACCCCCACCCCCCCACCCCCAAATGTCCCTTCTGAGGGTGTCCTGGTAGCCTAATGATTAAGATGCATCACCATTACTGCCACCTCCACGGTTGTGTATAATATGAATGACGGGGCACATGTATAGGGAGAATAAGATGGGGCTTAAAGTGGAGCCCTGTGGGACACCACAGATAATGTATTCAGAGGAGGTTGCAAGGCATTAAAGGAAAGAGATTTTGTCATTTAAAAATGGGAGATCCATGTTGATTTTCCTCAAATAGAGGTTGAATTCATACTAAACGATTGAAATTAATGGAAACAAATAAACATGTTTATATAGTTTTTGGCAATAGATCAAATGTTAACTACAGCATAAAAATATCTTTAAACATTTTAGAAATAAAAACATAAATGAGGAGATGGAAGTCCCCTACAAGTTAAATCCTGTCTTGTTTTTTGGGTGCATTTTTTCATCATCATTAAATGTCAAGTTATTAGTGTGCAAAAAAAACAAACTGTACCAGAAACTCTACATACTGCAATCAATCACTGGATATACACTACCATAACCTCAACTTGTTAATGTGTGCTAATGCTTCCAGTTCACAATATAAAACCGCCTCAGACTGCCATTTCAGACCTCCACGGATCAGTTTATTGCGAGCCAAGGTGGGATGAACTCATCTTGGAAAAAGCAACACTCAGACAATTACAACATATTTTACAGTCACATTAAGGAACAGTAACTGAAGCACAGTGAGTACACAGGTGGAGATGCTACAAGATAAAACTTTACAGACCAGCATGGACAGTTCATGTTACAGTCCTACAGCTTGTGGAATAATGCACTTCATGGCAAAAAAGAGTGTTTCTTACTTTGGATTGACCTGCCAGATAAGATCAGGTTGGCAAATTCAGAAATCAAATTTTCCAGAATTGCTTGTATGGAACTGTAACTTCCAAGGTAGTGTGTAGGATGGATGTAATACCTTTTAGGTTTTCTGTTAATAATATGTGTAATACGTTTTCTGTTACTATTGTTTAAATGAAGCTCTTATTTTTTTTTAGACTAGTTTTGAGAATGCCTTCAAAAAATGTTTCACAAACTAAGCTAACAATTAGATTCGATGTACCTGCGTGATGTTGTTGTGTCTTTGGAATTAAAATAGTTGATCCTTGTGTGACATTTCCATTTCACAAATAGTTTGGTTTAAAGGCCTCACACAGTGCTCGGTCAAGTGATCACAATCCTCTGGAATAGCACCATTCAAAAACAAAACTTCAACGACGCATAGACAAACAATGCCGCAATCCAAGAAAAACTGTGGCTACATTATGGCATCCATTCAAATGAAAGGCAAGGTCACTCGTGCACTCCCGCGTTACAATTAGTGTTGCAAGTGGATCCTTGTCCCATGTAATGCTACAATCAAACTGTTTCCACAAGGCGACAGGAGTCAGGGGAAGCAGTTAAACTTTTCAAGTTCTTGTTCTGATATGTTTCCTCTTATTTAACACCCATCTGACGCTCTCTTATCCATGTGAACAGTTTAAAGTTGCAGCAAGTTGTATTTTTTTTTCAAATCTGACCTTGAATGGATATGAGGTAATAATATGATTGGATTAGGAAGCATGCAAAGTA
Source organism: Oplegnathus fasciatus (assembly GCA_003416845.1). Taxonomy (NCBI): domain Eukaryota; kingdom Metazoa; phylum Chordata; class Actinopteri; order Centrarchiformes; family Oplegnathidae; genus Oplegnathus; species Oplegnathus fasciatus. The sequence goes on from NTHP01000146.1 coordinate 1,578,489, forward strand.
CATGTGTCTGATAAACATGATTAACCAGTGTTGCAACAATAGTACATATATTTGAAGTCATTCATTATGGGTCACCAAATTATTGCCAGGTTGTGGTGGCTGGCCTGACACACAGCATTAGGATAGCAGAGACAGTCATGGAAATGATGGCGTGAACATGTGCCTTTTAAAACATCACTTTAAATTATGTAATCATATATAATTACTGAATATTAGTTATATACTGAAACAGATATGATAGTCCTCGGGGAAAAAAAATTACATTTACAGAAATTTGAGATTGAGACCTGCAATGTGAATGTAGCCTTAAAGGAATAGTATGACATTTTGGGAATCACGCTTCGCTTTCTTGCCAAGAGTTAGGTGAGAAGATCTGTACCACTCTCATGGTTGTACGGTAAATATGAAGCCATTGCCAGCAGGTGGTTAGCTTAGCTTAGCATAGAGACTAGAAACAGGGGGAAACAGCTAGGCTCTGCCCAAAGACAATAAAATCTGACTATCAGCACTTATAAAGCTCACTAATTAATATGTTTGTTTAATCTGTATAAACCAAAGTGTAAAAAAAGACACACAGAGGTGCTGGTGGGTGGATTTTCTCGCCTTTGGGCAGTGCCAGGCTGGCTGGTCTCCCCCGTTTCCAGTCTTTGTGCTAAGCTAAGCTAAGCTAACCACCTGCTGGCAGTATCTCAGTTACTGCACAGACAGGAAAGTGGTATCAATCTTCTCTAACTCTCGGCAAGAAAGCAAAGTGCAAAACTCTCAAAATGTGAAACTATTCCTTTAATTAATTTATGGTATTCTACTTTAAAGACAGACCTGGAATGTGGTGTACACACAAACTCAACCACATGACCTCAGACGGCCTCAAAAAAACATGACAGACGTGACCCAAAGAAAAACATATGCTACAATATGGCTTTTAATTTGTCTAAATCTGAAGCTGAGGTCACTTTGCAGGTAACATTTTCATTATGAAAAACTGAGTGAGGTTTCCCATGTCACATGGCAGTGAAGTTGATACAGAAAAATCTCCTGCTGTGGGTATTCAAGTAGTTGCAGGTACTAAATATTCAGCCTGTCATTGTAGGGAGTTAAATAAAAAAAATCCACCCTCTGATACTTCAACAATGTACAAAAAAAATCCCATAAATGTACTTACAGCTATTTTTTAGCACAAAGAAAACAATGTTAAACACAAATAAGGGTGAATACTTTTTAGTATCTTTGTATTGTTGATTCAGACTAAAAAATATTGTCCCACACATACTTTTCTTGTTGATTAGCCAATTTTAAAATTATTTTTTTCAGATTTCAAACCATAAAAGAGCGGATTGTTTTCACATGTTTCTATCCTTCACAACGCTTCTTTGCTCAGCAAATCTGTGTCGAGTAGGCCTTTTTTTTCCCACGGCAGACACTTTGACATGTTACAGTAGGAAAAGCACAGGTGTTAATAATAAAATGAATGATGGCTGAAAATTCACTTTAGCTGCTTCAGTTTCAGCAAAGTGATATTTTGCATGCTGGCTCACTGTCACACTGTCATGGCTCACTGGGACACTTGAACAGAACACAGTCATTGCTAATGTTATTAGTAACACCTGTGCTTTTCCTACTATGACAAGTCTTAACGTGCGCTGTGGAAAATGCATATATGCTGAACAGTTCAGACTGACTGATCCAAAAGAGTTCAAAAGGATTTTTTTTGGAAAATGATCAAGAAAAATCTGCTTTTGTCACAGAGACACTCACAGAAGGACAGACAATGCAAAAAGACATGTATGGGAAAAAAAGCGTTTGATTCCTGACTGTGATGCCTCTTCCTGATGTTGTTGCTTCTGCACCAGCAGCCTCTTCATTTTTTAGTGTTCACATATATAAGCAAAGTGAACAGCCCTTTCCTGCAGTAGTTCAATAAAAGGGTCCTGGATGAGGACATGGGCATGGTTAGGTTGGGTTTCCATTGCCTCCCTCGTGGGGGCAGATGAGCAGGGTGGAGTCCAGGTCCAGGCGGAAGGCCGGGTACAGCGGCTGAGAGAAAGGGCAACGAAAGGTGTGCAGGAGCACCACTGTGTCCGAAACGCTGTAGAAGGACAACGCTCCTTTCTGGCGCTCCAGGAACACGCCGATTCTGGGGCAGGGCGGTGCAGCTACCGTGGTCTTACGATTGTCATGCCAGGCAGCGTATCCAGCGTGTGTACACCTCAGCCGCCAAGAGTTCTCATTGCGCCCCAGCAGGCAGGGTTTTCCGCCACCTTTGCGTCCGATACCTCTGTAGGTGACACCGATGTCGACCCATCCCCCGCCCCTCCACTCCACCTCCCAGTAGTTGGCACCACCAAACTGGCCCTCCCTGCACAGGACCTGGGCCACTGAATCAAAGCGCTGTGGGTGAGGGGGGTAGGATTGCGGCTCCTCGCCACAGTGGGCACCCTGGGGCCCCTCCAGGAGAACCAGAGTTGGGTGGGCTGTATCAGGGTCCAAGGACAGACGACATGAAACTAGAAGGAAAGAAAAGAGTTTATGAGGCAGGAATTGAGATTTTGATATTCTGCAAGAGAGACTGACGGGTTTGTTGATCACAGTCGCTTTTGCTTGCAGATAAAACTACAGTATTATCTGCAACCAAACTCTTGGTTTGATCTGCAGAAATTGATGTAACCAGTGTCCCAACTCCTGAAATGTAAAGACGTTTGGTTATTGCAGTAGCTGATCACCTAAAAGTTAGTTGACAACAGCTCTGATAATCAAATTTTTTTTTTTCCTTATCTGACCTGAGTGTGTAAGAAGGGTTTCGTATGCTCTACTGACTGTAAAGTCCTTTGAGGCAAATATGTGATTTAGGGCTACGTACATAAAACTGACTTGACTAACTGGTAGTCATTTAGCAAGCAAAAATGTAAAATATTAACTAGTTCCAGAAAAATTTGCTGCTTTCTATCATTGTAAATTGGATGTCTAGACGATTACAAAAGGAGCAATTTAAAGATGTAGCTTTGGGCTTCGGAACCTGGAATTGTCATTTTTTATTATTTATAGCCAAACTAGTGGCGTGGCTCTGGGATGATGATGTTGGTCTGTCTGTAAGACCACCAGCCTGAAATGTCTCAACAACTATTGGATGGATTTCCATGGAATTTCTTGGTCCCCAGAGGATGAATCCTACTGACTTTGATGATCCCCTAACTTTTCCTCTAGCACCACCATGAGGTTGACAGTTTTGTTTTTTAGTGAAATGTCTCAACAACTATTGGATGGATT